>JAVSBS010008598.1:29449-49781 GCA_033124195.1 Coracias cyanogaster
ATGCAAAGCAGCAAGATTTAGTGATATCCTCTTCCGAGGCTTTCCATGTTTGCCATTCTTTTCCTTAGCTTTTGTATATGGTCAAGAAGCAGCTTATAGATGCAAAGCAGCAAGATTTAGTGATATCCTCTTCCGAGGCTTTCCATGTTTGCCATTCTTTTCCTTAGCTTTTGTATATGGTCAAGAAGCAGCTTATAGATGCAAAGCAGCAAGATTTAGTGATATCCTCTTCCGAGGCTTTCCATGTTTGCCATTCTTTTCCTTAGCTTTTGTATTTAAGTGAATAATCGTAAGAGCTCCGCCGATATTTTCTGAATATAGACTATCAATGACCACAGCTTTTATTTCGGGAGGTCCATTCCCATAGCAACAGCTCATAAAAGATACTAAATAAAGCTTAGATCTCTGCAGCTCAGGTTGATATATTATATATTGGTCACTGCAGCGTGCTGACGGCTTTCCTGCAATGTGGCCTGTGTCTTTTTTATTATGTACATTCTTGGTGAGTGTTGGGGAGATTGATCCCATTCTGGTATCCAGATTTTAAAACAGATGTGTGGGAAAAATGCTGCAGAGGGTGCAGGAGAGAGGCGCAAAAAAGAAATCCAGAGACTCTGAGAAAAAGCCTTTCAAGGAGACTTGTTTAGTTTTGTCAAAGAGGACTGTAAAGTAGCACGATAATGTTGTAAAAATACCCTCACAAAAGAAAAGCATCAATTACTGCATAAGCATCAGTCTAGGAGGGAAAGATTAGTGTCATTAGCAAAGGGAACTACAACAGAAGTAGTAGTTCAATGTCTTGTCTTCAGGTCAAGAGCAGACACCTTGCTGGTAGTGATGTTCTAGCTAGAGATTGTTGGTCTTGGTAGGAGGCAACAGGGTGAAATTTAATCTTCTTGATATCAAACTACACAACCAGGTATTGCCTTCTACATTTAAATTATATTCCTCTCTCAAGAAAGTGTCACTGAGATTGTGGGGTTTAATTGAAAACTAGCTTGCTTTCCTTATAAAGGCACTGAGAGGAAGCATTTCTTTTTTCATGATCATTCCTGTTGGGAATTTTTTTAAAAAAATCAAATAAAAAGCCTGAAGGACAGTTGGCAGCCATAGGAAAATCTTTAACATTACCCCAATGAATAATGTCATTTATTCCCTCCAGTTCCTCCAGAAAACAGAATTATCTAGTCTTTTCTAGTAACTTAAAGGTAAATCACAGAACAGAATTACCTCTCTGGCATCCAGTACCTTGATTTCTTTCCTCTTTCTCTTCCCCACCATGAGATGAGGGTTTTTAAATTGTGATTATGTTGCATTTTTAAATTTTTTTTTACTACTGCTTCAAGGAACTGAAGGCACCTAGTGCTTTACAAGGCAGTTAAGTACAGTGTGGAATTTTGCTCTTAATATTCATCCACATGTTTTATGGATTTCCATATTGGAGTTTAAGCCTGGATTTTAAAGCCAGACTTGTTTTAGTTCATTTGTGTCTTAAACTCAGTACCAGTTTCTACGTTCTCCTGTTTTGTGAAACCTGAGTTGAATTGCTTAGCAGAGGAGAGAATAGATCAGAATTCCTTTTTTTCCTCCCTAAAAACTGTGCTAAAATTGTGTAGCCAGCTGTTACCCTGAGACCAAACTGCCGTCAAGTTCAGCAGAAGGAGATTGCCATAACGTAACATTAGAAATCCGGAAAATCCCAACGGGCATAAGAAGGTGTTGAAGGGGGGTCAAGGAGCGCGATAGACATGAAAAGGCTTTTTTGCAGCTGGTTCCTTTCTCCTATCAACTGTACAAAGGCAGGCGAGGGAGAGGGCGGGCGGCAGAGAAGTGAAGCTGGATTATGAAAGGGACACGCTTTCCATCCATGTTCAGGAAAGCGGTGAGACAAAAGGCACACAGCAGCAGCCACATGGCAAGGGGGCTTCGGAAAACAGGCTGCTTCCTCTGTTGTTTCCTCAGAAGCCCAGGATCCATTGCTTCGTTTGTTTTTCCAAGGAAATAATTAAAGATGTGGATAAAAAAAAAATTAACAAAAGACTGACCCTTCCTTTCTCCCCCCTCCCGCTCTTCTTTTTTTCTGCTTGCCCACTTTAAGGGAAATCATTTTCATATCCCCCTTCCGCTCTCCACAGACAATGGCAGCCCCAACGCTGGAGCACAGATTGGTTTACGTCCCAGTAGAAGGGAATACTTAAGGAAACCTTTGGCAGCATTATGGATTGAAGTGCAAGGAGATGGTTTTATCGGGAGGCTTCAAGGCTATTATTGTCCAAATAAACACTTGCGTTGCCAAACATGATCTACAGCTGCCGCACAGAGACCCTTGAATTTCATCTGAATTTCAATCTCTGTCCTTTTTGCCTTTCCTACCTCACTGTTTTCAGACCTGAATAGCCTTCTGTACTGGATTACTTCATTTTTTCCATCTTAATAGGCTTCACTAGGCTCTGACTCCTGACTTCCTGCCCATGACTCTAGTCCCCACTTCATATAGATTTAGGAAGCTTTAACACTGTTTGGGTTTTTGCTTTTTCTTTTTTTTTCCAGTGGCTGGAGGACAGGATGCTCCCCCAGACTCTACTATCATGATGCAGCATTTCACTGGTGATCAGAGCAGCCCTATTTCAGCACAGCAGAGACCCACCCCAACACACATCTCACACGCATTAGAGACAGACAAATAGCTTGAATAAAAAAAGCAGCGGAGCCAGACTACCCAAGAAAGCTCTAAAATCCTTATCATTTTCCACTTTCCTGTACCCAACCACAGACAGAGTCACAAGAGACAAAGTACAGGAGGAGAAGATGTTTCTGCAACATCACTAGAGCATTAATTTAAAAAAAAATAGACTGAAATAGTTTCACTGAAAGACCATTTCTGAGCACTTTCAAGCACAGAACTGTGGAAGAACAACAGCAGAAATAGAGGTGGTTTTTTTTCCTCAGATGGATATTTCAGGAAGAAATCACACCAGCAAAGTGGCCAGGAATATAAAACTCTTCACATAATACCATAAGAAGTTAACTTCTGTTTACTCCTTTTTGTTCTTTGTTCCTTCTCTTACTACCTCTTCCTCTCATTCTTGGTTGAGAAGCTTTCTGAGGTTTAAACATCCAAACTACACACCTTCAGACACTTTAGCATGAAACATCCTCACCACCAAGGCCACCAAAAACCTGGGTATTACAAGAACTCATAGTGAATTTAGTCCAGCACTTACCTGAGAACCTTCCCTTCCCGCTTGAGCATCAACAGTTCCCAGGAACAAAGCCTCTCCAAACTCATTTGGGCTAATTCCTTGACTTGACCCCTGTGCAGAGCAGGGACCTCACCACCAGCACTTCTCCAGGGAGCCAAAGGCAGGCAGGGCTGCGGAGGACGGTTATATTGGGGGCTTGTTTTGCAGTTATTGCTCACACCTGGGTGCTCAGCCCCACACCCTCATCTGCTGTGAACCAGCTCCACCTGGGACCAGTCTCCTCACTGACCAGTTCGGCCCGTGAGTAAAATACCCTGAGACTTCCTTGTAGCATTGACATTCTAATTATTTTCTGTATTTACAATATTTTTGCCAGATATATAAACTGTTTTCTATAATAAACACAGGAGAAGCATCCTTCCAACAAGGAGAATCTTTCTTTCAGCCTCCTAAGAATTAGACTAGGAGCAGCATACCCATCGATACCTTTAATGCACCATTAATGCTGTTCTAAAATAGTTACTACCCTCATAATGATTAGAGGTGCAGGAAAAGGTTTGGTAAGTTGAGCTGACAAATTTTAATCCCTGACACAAATTCAGAAATATTTACTACTAGTATTTAATCTGGAGAGCTACCGAGCTTGAACTGCAGATCTTGTGTCCATAGGCTGGGAGTCCTGAACTGTGTCCCTAAACCTAGTATTTTTTTTGACTCTGAGTACTAACTGGTGTGTTTTCCTTCTCCCACCAGGAAGGTTCAGACCTGTGGCCTTGCTAGAAAAGTACAAAAAGAAGAGCTAAGCCGCTAGGTTCAATATATTCCCTGCTTGCTTCAGCTTAGAGAACAAATCAATTTCTGCCCAATTTAGAAACACTCAGTAAAACCTTGTTCCTCATAGAATCATTAAGGTTGGAAAAGAGCTCTAAGATCATCAAGTCCAACCATCCACCCAACACTACCATGACCACTAGACCATGTGTTGACATGCCACGTCTATGTGTTTTTTGAACACCTCCAGGGACAGTGCCGCCATCACTGCCCTGGGCAGCCTGTTCCAGTGCTGAACCCCAAACCTACAAAGATGGGCTATTTTATGTCCTGGCTATTGCAGGGGACATTTTGGAGGGCAACTGCGTGGCTTGGAGCCAACAGGCCAAGCTTTAAAGGAGAATTGGGTTTTATCCAGTACTTTGGTTTGTTCACGTGCAGCTGAAGAGTTAATAAACTGGGTTTTCTGTTCTTTGCACTTCCAGCCCTCATCCTTCCTTCTGTGTTTTGTGAAGGCAAAGTTTATATCCCCACCACATGCTGGGAGGAGTGGAGGTTTCTGTAGCTCTCCCATTCAGATGCAGATAGGGACTTTTGGTGGGGATAGCACATGGAGACATCCTCAGATGCTCAGTCCCTGGGTTACAGCACGGCTCTGTGACTGCTGCAGGAGGCAGTCAGCTCTGAGCTCTCTGACTGTGCAGGTTCTGTTTGTTTTTTAAACCTGAAAAGCAAGACTTCATAAGTTTTGCCTTTCAAGCCTTAATCTTTAAGTTCCTCACTTTCCACCACCTACTCAAAAACTGAATGCAACATTTCTCAACCACTTCAACTTGATATACCCCATTTAGCTTGCTACATCTAAAGAAGCCTTTCACCGTTCTCCTGGTGATGGGCATCAGCACTAAATGTAGCATGTGGGAGCCCCTTGCTTTGAATTTCCTTGGGGCACAGACAAGCCGCGTTGTTCCTACACCTCGATGAAATGATGAGACAAGAAGGAACCTTGTCTAACTTAGCCAGCTTTGGGTCTGGGCTTCAAAAGCTGCTGTCAGCCAGGAAAGAGTAGATGTTTAGACCATTAACGTTTTCTCCTCGATTGGTGTGGAAAAATAGAGAGCCTTCCTTTCAGGCTAGCAAATGCAATATACATATGCAAAATAAATACAAGTTTAGTTTCTTTCTACACTGCATCATACTACAAATAAACAGACCTGTCCTTCATAGACACACCAGCAGGACTCGTCCAAATGTACCACGACTTACAGAACTGTGGGACAGTTGTTACAGCCCTTGGTTGTGTCGTCAGCACATCTCTATCTGTTTTCCTATGAAATTGAAGTAATTACAGGCTTAACGAATGCCTGTAGTGAAGCATGAGCCTACAGATATGATAAGAAAACTGTCAGGATTTTTTATTTATTTGTCCCTTTCCATTTTTAAGAGATATATTCCTGAGATTCAACTATGTGCACAAATTTACGTCAGCTTCTAAAAGGTCAGATTTCAGGCTTTCTATTAAAGATCATAGAGTGCTGCAAGAAAAGATAAATGCATCTAATTAGCTTCCAACCAGAAATACTATTTATTTTTTTGCAGGTCCCTCTGTTAGGACATCATAAGTCACTTGTCTTTGCTTTTTTTTTTTGTCAAGGACCTACAGTAGGATGCTCCTGGTGATATACATTAATTCCATAAACTATCAGTTTCCAATAAAATAAGGGAAGATCCTGAAATGGATTTTCATTCCTAGGATGATTTCTTAATCTCTTGGAAATCCTCTCAGTAGAGGGCTGAAGCAGAGTGCAGTTTTTATCTCTCAGGCATTATTTAGGTAAATTCATCACTGTGCCTTTTGTTGTATCCTCTCGACTCTTTCCCCCTCCTTTTTGGGGGCATTACCACTTCGAAAGCATCGGATTTGACCTGAAACCAACAGTAAGCTACATCTGATAACAAGTCTCCATGTACCTGTGTGGTCTGGTGTCAGAGAAATAGCTTGGAAATGGGAAATCAGATGAAATTATGTGATTCTTATCTTGTTCCCCTATAGAGGGCATGAGCTGCTGATTTAGAAGTTGCTTGAAGTGAAGGGAAGCTGGAAAAAAAAGATTTTTCACTATGTTTTAAGGACTTGTAGCAGATATTAGCAAGGGGCCCTAACACGCTTATTAGCTATGCAAGACTATTGTTTATTTTTACACAGGAACTAAAGGAGAAAGTATCTGTGCTTATTTTTCTTTACTTAGCTAAAGAAATTGTATAGCTTTTTGAAAGGGTTAAATAATTTCCTCCTTTCCTGCACTCCTAAGGCTTTTCTTGCGTGCGTGTGTGTGCGCGTGAGGTTCCCCACTAACCACAGCTCTGTTTTCCAAAAGGAAATTAAAATGAAATACATCAGGCATGCTGGGACTTCACACTTTGGAGACTTAGAAAGCAGTATCGCCTGCTTAAGTTGATTGTCACTTTAACTGCCCACAGCTACTCTTCAGGAAGGGAGCTTAAGGTTTTACTGTTCTTAATGGGACAATATCTCTCTTCCAATGACTTAATTCAGGTTGTGCTGAAACTCCCATTAAAAGCAGGACCATTAAGGCTTCATTAAAAATGCCTATGATGTCAGGGGTAGCAACAGCGAGTCAATCTACAGGAAAACCATCCTCTTCCTCTTGGGATGAGCCAGCGTCCCACAGGAGGATGGGGAAAAGTGCAGGAAGAATTATACATACCCCTCAGCACTGAGTCCCTTTGTCTCTTCAAGATCTGCAGCTTTTCTTGCTGTTGCATTGTTTGTACTTGTGCAATTATTACTTCCATGACAGCGAGCTACAAGTAATAAAAGAGCTGATGACCCAAGTATTGTAAATATTACAAATGAAAATGTTTATTCATAGAATCAGAATGGTTTGGGTTCCAAATCAGAATGGTCTAGTTCCATCGAGCAGGGAATTAAGACTTCAATCCCCTAACTGGGATTGTTTAGCTTGGAGAAGAGGAGGCTGAGGAGACCTCATTGCTCGCTACAACTACCTAAAAGGAGGTTGTAGTGAGCTGGTGTTGGTCTCTTCTGCCAAGTAACTAATGACAGGACAAGATGTGATGGCCTCAAGTTGTGCCAGGGGAGGTTTAGATTGGATATCAGGAATAAATTCTTTACTGAAAGAGTGGTCAGGCATCGGAACAGGCTGCCCAGGGAAGTGGTGGAGTCACCACCCCTGGAGGTATTCAAAAAATGAGTAGATGTGGTGCTTTGGGACATGGTCTAGTGATCAGGGAGATGTTGGGATGAAGATTGGTCTTGATGATCCTAGAGGTCTTTTCCAACCTAAATGATTCTATGATTCTATGAAGGCGTGCTCTTTTCTCCGGTGCTCATTTCTGGATCTCTTGTTCCTCCTGGAATGCAAGAAAACAATAGGCAGGAAAACGCGAAGACACATAACAAGGAAGCAGTGGTGGCTTGAACAGATAAATAGCTACGGTCTTATAGAGATACCATCGTTTTGAATGTGTGTGAACATTGCATGGCACATTTTCAACCAGCGTAAGCTTTTGTACTTCCCTGATTGCAAACTCCAAGGAGTTAACGACATCGTACATCACAAGAAGTTTATCTTTAAAACTGGTGACTCTTTCAGGTAAAAGGAGAACTCTTATTATGAGCTTAGCAAATCAAACTATTTGTTTCTCCACCACAAGAGAAAAGAAAAAGGAAACAGCAAAAAACCAAACGTCATGTTTGACAATCAGGTTCCACACAGCTCTGCCACCAAAATACCAACCTGGTGAACGGCAGCAATAGCAACAGGAACCTGAACCAAGCTGGGAGACCAGGGCTCCCGACTGCCATCCAAGTGCCCCAGGAATATTATTTCTTAGAGACCTCATCTTATTCCTAGCAAAATGGAAGGAGAAAAAAAAATAATAAAAGAAAAAACATCTGTAGCTAAATTTTAAAGTGTTCCTACAACGCACCCAGCAGCCAGCTCTGGGTGGGAGGCAGAGCCCGGAGCACAACCCCTGCGAGCACCGGAGCCCTGGTTGAAGAGGAGACCAGGCAACAATGAGCACATTGTCCTGCCGCGGCCAGGGACGGGATGCTCCTCACGCAGCACCGCCTAGCCTGCCACCATTAGAGTGAAATATTGCTATTTTGAAATATCTTGTTGAATGTTAGATGCTTTAGGGACTGCTGAAGCCCCAAGGACTCTAAGTCAGACCCGGCAGTTAGCGGTTTATTATTATGGAAGGATATTTTCCAATCTTGAAGTTGTCAGTGTTCATTTCTCTTTGCGGGTTTGACGCACACATCAGCTCAGGGTTTTAGTTGACTGACAAATGCTGTCCAGCCCAAACTAAGCCATGCACGCAGATCTCACTGACCGTGGGGTTGTGAATTACCTGCAATGCTGCAGGATAAGAATTTCCTATTAAAATGAAATGAGTAAAGTACATTTCAAAGAATCTTGAAGCAGGCCTTCACTGTGTCTTAACACAAAGAATTTGCTCCCTTGGAGCTCGTTTCTACTGTATTAAGACTAACTTTTGGGCCTAAACTTGTGTTCATTGCAGTACCAAGTATAAATGCCTTAAATAGCTCCCCTTTTCATAGCAGTATCTACATTTTTTATTATTAGATATGGCTATTAGTCCTCATCAGGCTTGCCTTTCCTGAGTGGTCAGTATCTCAAACCACATCCGAATAAGAGCATTTGGAAAAAGATATTTTCAAATTTTAGAAGCAAAGTGATAATTTGTGGGTTGGATGAGGGGTAATATATTGACAGAGGAAGGCTGCAATATTGCGAGTTTTATTAACCTAAAGTCTCATTTCAAAATTTGGGAGCGCAGTTCTGGTTTATGAGTGCAGGGCAGAGGGTAGCTAGTTATAAAACTGCATTAATATAAATCATAGTTATTACAGAAATCGAAAGCAGGTTACGTTCAATGTATTCCTAAGCCTCTAGCTTTGGAGAAATAGGAAATGACATATAGATATAAATATACACAGAGATCCCAGAAGAAAAATACAATGTCCACTGAAGTGTCTTGGCAGGATGTTGGATGCATGTTGATATACTGCAAAAGTGAAATTGGTGTGGCAAAGCCATTCGAAAGGAAGCTCAGGCTCTCACGCTGCTTCGTTTCCCTGGTCGTTCCCCGCATCTCTTCCTGGATAATCCGCTAAGAAATCAAACTCCCGGGAGGCTGTTAGCAGCCCAGTGCTGGAGTACAACAGTGCTTATGGCACTTTGCCCTCGCCAGGGACTCCGGCAGTGAAAATCTCAGTGCTCTGCATATGGCCTGCCAGCAGAATGGGATGAATATTGACCAGACAAACCTCTTAGAATAATGGGATAAGTGGAAAGGATTTATCCAAAGAGGAAACACTCATTTTCCACTTGTGTGGCTGCTCTTGTCCATCGCTCACGCACTCCAAAGTGCATTTACCAGCAGTTCTGAAGCTTCCTCTGCTCAAACCCTGCTCTCGGTGTCCTTTCTGGGCAGATACTCTTAGCTCTTTTCCCACCACTTGCCTCAGGAAGGATCTCTAATGTACCTTCTGGCAAACGTGTGTTGTGCTGGAGCAGGGAAGTTGGGATCCAGCGTGGGTCTGGGGAAATGCATCATAAAAATCAGAACTGGACTTCAGTACTTCAACACTTGCAATTTTGTGTATCTGGAGTTGGCAGCATATTTCTGTGATTGTGAACAGACATATATATACATTATGCTGTTAAGTGTAGGTGTATGGTTATATATGTGAGCGTATTTCCTTTTCTCCCCACTGAAATCAGCAAAAATAACATCAGTATTATCTTTTACCTGAAAGAAAATGTCTCATGGCAGAAAAGGAAATGCCGAAGTTTGAAGGCATGACAGAAATATGTGAAAACCAAAACCTAGAAGGTGAATCAGAACTATCCTAGGTTGGTTTTTTTTTTTTTATTATTTAAATCAAACAGGCAAACAAACAAACTTCTGACAGCAATCTCACAAGTAAGGGGATTCATCCTCCTGACCTCAGAACATTCTCATAGTCAAATACTGGGATTAAATTTGAAACTTATGGTAGTGCCCAGTTCCGTGGCCCCTTAATTTTTTGTTCTAGGCAAGCAAGGTGCTGTAATCAGTTTTCTTCACCAACCGTGCTGCAGAGACAATGTTCTCTGAAGTCCTCACTGAATTCTCAATGTCCTGGGTCTTTGGACTGCAGGGGAATAGCCAATAATGAAGGGTTGAGAGATATCAGAGACAAAAGGGATGGTTCTGCACAGGGCATCTGCCTTTCCTCTAACCTGGCCTCTGTCCTCCCCTTCAAGAAGGAGAAGAGAAGTAGAATACATCAGTAGCATTAAAAAAAATTGCTACTCTCCATTCTACGTTATTGCAGCAAAGTAATTAAAATCCTAGCTGCTGACTCTTTCCCCTGGGATCAAATTTTTACTGGAAACGAAAAGGAAAGGTGGTTGAACTGTGGAAACATTTACCAGCTGCAGGTATAATACTGTGTCTGTTGTCAGAGTGAACATTTCATTGGTTTATTTCTGGAGGATTATTTAGAGGGTTGTGGTCTTACGTCCAGGTCTCAAGAAAAAAAAATATAGCCTATGAGGTGTGCCTTCTTTCTACAGAATAGTGATTTGTTATGTGTTTGTCTGAGTTAAATATAGCAGCCAGTCATTCTGCAGAGCCCGATATTTTATCCTGCTAACTTTTAAAAAAGAAAAAGAAAAAAAAAAAGAAAGAAATTCTTGTTTGGATAGATGAAAAAGTCAGCAGAAAAGCCACAGTTCCTAGGTTTGTTTCCAGGCCAGTTCAGGTGCTTAGTGTTGTAAAATTCAATAATCAGTCAATATGATCAGACAGTTTCAGCCATATTTCGATGCTCTCTGTTGACTGTTTTCTTGCCAGCGATGCCTGCTCCTGTGAGGTGCCCAAATCAGAAGTGACCTGGGTTACCTCTTGGTTTCAGTCACTTGAACATAGGAGAGGTTGTCCTGGGGCAGCTGCTGGCTCCGTTTAGTGTCTGGCAGCGATCAATACCAGATGCCAAGGGGAGAATGTAAAAGCAGCATGAGCATATGGTGAAAGTTGGCCAGCACAGTCATTATCTGGAGCTCTGAGGTGGATTCTGTGTGTGTGACTGGTCCGTGCCTCTGAGGTGAGCTGGTGGGCACCACAGAGAGGAGTTAAATCTTGAAGGGAGAAGAAGAGTTGTGTATCATTGAACCCACCTTGATTTCATGGCTGAGAGGAGAAACATGCAGATGACCCAACTAACGTTTTCTTGTCCTACTGGAAGGTCCTGTGTCACCCCACTGGTGCTGCTGCTCAGGGTTGAAAGCTGTGGGCATCCTGCAGATCTCCTGGGTCAGGACAAAAGAAATAATAGCAATGTTATGCTGCATGGGTAACTGAATAAGTTTTGAGGATGAAGCAACATAACAAGTCAGGTAGATGGTGCTTTCCTGATTTTAGCAAAATTTGGGCTATTTCTTTAGATGCCTTTTTATATTCTTGAACACAGATTCAGTTTTCTGTAGCTACGAGTAGTCGCCGCTGCTGCAGGAGCCTTCAGTTGTGATTACAAGCTTCACTGGGAAATACCAGCTTAATAGCAGTATCTCTGAATGACATCCAGCAGAGATATTTATTTTTCCTCAACAAGATTTATTTGGCTCCCGTCCAGGGCTCAGCCTTTTCCCTGTACTCCTTGAATTTTCCTGGAGTTGCCCACTTTTCTTGACTGCCTGCATTCACAGCTCTGGCTCGAGCAGCCCGCAGCCAAGGACATCTCTGTGCACAGAGCAGCCTGCCACTCATTTGGGATCATTTTGCTTAAGGAACTGGGTTTTGTATCATTTCATACCCTCACTGTGCAGCATGTGCTGGCATAGTGAGGTTTCTTCTTAAATGTAATTTCAGCTATCACCCGTTACATTCTCGTTACAGTCTGTAATGGGATAAAGACACATATAGAAGAATCCTGCTGACTTTGGGCACGAGGCTGTTTGCTCAAGCTAGCTGAGTTACATATTTTGGTTTCATAATTACAACCTTTTTCTCTTGCATCAATTTAGTGAACCTTACTATTTTCTCCCACTGAAGCCCAAAAAAGTATTTACACAGCTCAGTGCTCCTCAGGCTAAACACTGTTGCGATACTCAAATAATGGCAATCGGTGCAAAGATCATGATGGAGCATTTTTTTCTCAATGGTTTTTCAATCAAGACTATGCAGAGAAGGCAATGAGACATTGTCTCTAAGTTAGAAGGAATCAGGGACAGAGATGTTTCCCATCTTTAAGGTGCAGAAATGCTCCTCAGCTCACTTCTGTTAAGAGGAAATGATACTGAATGGAGCAATAAGTGACTCCAAACTATTTTCTTGGGTGTGAGTAGAAGCTAGAAATGTATTTGTATCTCTATAAAGATGGGATACCACCAAGAGGGCTTCTGGGCAGAACTGGCACCTCCTGCGGATAGCTGAAGGTGAATGTGCTGCTTCCTCTGTTACTTGTCTAGGGAATCACATCACACGGAAAGATAAATAGAATTTAGGATAGGAAAGAGGCCATGCTGAACCCAGGAGGATGTCCAGAAACAGCTTCTCTGGAAGCAGATAACCTTAGAGCAAACAGATGGACCTCAGCAACACCTTCAAAGCTGTTGCTATTACTGTTAACTTTGGTGAAGATATTATTTTCTCATAGCTGAGAAAAGAATTTCAGAGAATCATAGAATTGTTTGGGTTGGAAGAGAGTTTTAAGGTCATCATGCCCAACCATTAAAAATCTGGTTAAATTTGGTTCTGTTTGTTGAATTTCTCCGGATTAAGGATAAGACTTTCAGGGCATCTGCAATTTTCCTTCTGGTTCCAGACAGATGTGGCAATGGAAAAGGAGCAGGGGGAAAAAAAATTATCTGAACATGGCCTGTTAGATGTGATTTCTGCACCAAGGGAACTATTTTTGTTGTTCTACGCTTTCAGCACCAGTTTTCCTTTCCCTGCTTAGATCAAGAAGGGTCCCATTATGGGCCTGTTTATGATAATGATATTCTGGCTACCTAAGTCAAGTTAGAGTGAGTAAGCTTTTCTATCTTTATCATTCATGATTTAAAGTTCTGCTGGATCTCTTGCTTCATCCAGGGGAAAGTACCATAAGTAGGAACATACTTTGGTTTGCAGTTTATTTTTCTCTGCTTTCCCTTCCCTAATTCAAACAAACCAACATTTTCTTTGATTGGCGCTACTAAATCCAAGGATGGTATTTCTCTGGAGTCTCCCTGCTAGTCCTGGTGGGTTGGATGTGGGCTGTTACAATAAACATAATGAGATGCTGGAAATAGCTGGAGTGATACCAACTTGTGGGCTACTTATTTCTTAATCAGGCTTGTTAAATAAACAAAGCATCGAGGCTGAAAAGTGAAAATTTAATTATCTGTTCATTTCTAAAGCTGCTATTGAATCATGAACTGTGAAAATGCGGGGGGGGAAACATCAAACAATTTAGTTTTAAAGTGCGGTATATTAGTTTTGGAAGAAGAATCTACTGATGTGGCTGGAAGGTAGCAGTGTGTGAATCAGGAGATATCCTGGCTTAATGCTATCCTAAAACCTAGAATCCAAAACATAATTAAGGCCACTTTTCTCTTTCACTTGCTAGTAGTTTTCCATAGGTTATGTCTTGTTCCATGCAGGAAATGCCTGTGTTGTTGAGGGCAATCCATGACTTGAATTTCACACAATGGACTGCAACTCTGAAGAAGACCTTTACATACCCATCACCCTGGAAGTCATGGTGGTGCTGACATGAGATGATTTAAGCCTTTTGATTACCTGTGCTGATGGTAACAGTCATGAGTTGCCGGTGGTAAAACTGTAAAAGAACCAAATTAGTAGAATTGCCTTCCACAGATAAAACTTCTTTTTTTTTTTTCTTTTAAACTTTTACTGAGTCTATAAAGCTGATGAGGTCATTCCTGAATCTCTCAACCAGGGAACAGACTGCTTCCCATGCTGCTCTGGGTGCTTCTCTGAAAGAATAATCCCATATAAGCATGGTCATCTGATAGCAGGTACCATAAAAAGAGTGGTTTACATTAAGTCGCTGGTATGTGGATTTTTTTCTTTAAATTAGATCATTTATCAGTGCAACTTTTAGGTTACAACATTAATTCAAACCCCTAGAGAAGACTGCAAAATTAATGCTGTGTATTTCTTAGAGTGCCAAGCCCAGAGCTAAAGCACGAATTGTATCAATTACAGATTTCAGCCTAATTTTTGCATTGCCTCTCATTAACACTCCATCGCAAGAGGAGATCTTTTCAACTCAACTCCTGCCCAGCCCATTAAAGGACACAGCAGGAGCTCACGCCGTAGTTGGGCAAAGGACAGCAAGAAGGTTGCATCTTGGGGTGCTTTTCCTCCAACGCTGTCTTGCCAATACCTCTGACTCCTCCAGACACATTTGCATCTCTCCAAGTTTCTTTCTCAGCTAGTTCCCCGCTGTTTGCTGACTGTTCGGTTGGGTGTCCAGTTTGTGGGTCAAAACTGATGACTTCCTGGCCGGGAAATACAATCTGTGTCATTCAGGCTGCCAGGGCATCAGCAGGGCGGATAAGCCCCTTCCCGGGGCAGCGGTGCCTGTTATTTCCTTTTCCTACCATAGCGATCAGAAATGTTCATGCTTTTTATTCTGCTCCACACAAAAGGAACGCTTTGGGGAGGAGAGGAAAGTGCTGCATATTTAGGAGCTTTTTTCCCTCCTCTGCGGTAAGCATTGACATTTATATATGTATATACATGCACACGCATATACATAAACATATAAACATCTATTGTTTCTGCCCAGCTCTTAAAAATGTTCTGCATCTGGTGCATGAAGCCACATTTACCACTAGCTGGAGAGAAAACATATTAATATGAAATCAAATATTTGGCTTGTTGAATGCAAGATGTAATTACATTCACTTGAACGCACTTACACCCGGGAAAGAAACCATACTTATGGGAAAAAAAATAATTTTCAAAGGTGTTTTCATGTCTATCCTGGGAGACAGAAAAAGTGGGGGGGACTTTGCTCTAAATATAATAATCTGCTTCTTTTTAAAAAATATATCTGAAATTTTTTATGCCACAGCTCAAATCCTTTAATTATAATGTCGCCTGTGCAAAGAAGTTTTTCACCTAATTAGCAACTTTTTCACGAAGGATTTAAAAATCTTTTTAGAGAAAATGTCCAAAAATAGAGGACTAAAGATTTTGCCGGCTTTCTGATCCCTGACAGACCCCACCTCTTGACTTGTATTTGTTCCTAAAGGATTTTCACTACTTTCCAGACGTGTGAGATGAACCTTGCTGAGGACAGGCTGGTGGCTCTGTCCTGGGAGAGCAGGAGCTGTAGCAGGCAGGATGCACGGACAGGAGGGGCAGGAGCTTCTACAATGAAGTGAGAACTGACCCCTGTCAGAAAGTGCGTGGATTAAGTCCAGTCCTGAATAAATTTGCTAAAAAATAGTCATTAATGTGTTTTTTATTTCTGGGAGCCCAGTCTAAAAAAACTGCTTAGGCACATGCTTTAGCATAAGCAGTCTGGGAGTTTGTTTAATATTGATAGAATTTCCCGAAACTTTCCAAAAACTAAGCACACGCTTAATTACTTTGCTGGAGGGAAGCCTGAGATAGGTGAGATGTAATATGGTAGTGAAAGCAGATATTTGCCTTTCTAGGTCGATTATTCAGTCCGTATCACTTTCCCTGAGACCTCAATCTTTCACTCTGATTTCTGACTGTAGTAATCTTTGATATCAAACAGAAGCAGGAAAGGTTTCTATTTTCAAACATTTTTTTGGCCAAATTTCACCACCTTAAAAGCTGCGGCTGCATCCCTAGTGTAACCTTGTTCAAAGCAAAGGAGATTTTAAGCAGGTCTAAATTTGCCCCTGAAGATTCAGATGAATTTCAAACAAGCCGTCGAGGTGGTGTAACTCAATCCTTCGCAAAATTAAAAAAAAAAATCTATTCTATTTTTTTTTTTCATCTAGTTTTCCTCTAACCTAAATAAATGCCTGGACTTCAAGAATTACCCTGTTATTGTTTGCATGCCTGATAAGCCACGGTGGAAGCTCCACGGTTCCAATAGAAAAGGAAATAGTGCCTGGAAGCTGTCAGGGATTCTTAACTTTTATTTAACAGGCAAACACACTTAAAACAAGTCCTAAAACTGGACGAGGCAGCCTCTCCGGACACACAGCATTGCAGTGTTGTTTTTCTAAGACTGTATGATCTTCAGAAATAGGACAGAACAATAGTTTGTGTTATCTCTGCTTGTGGGTGCCACTGATTGACAATTGGCCAGCTCCGATGCTTGCAGGGGTTAATTGTCTAATAGCAAGAGAGCCAGAGGAGCCGCAGCTCCATCCTTCACTCTCATTTTGCTGCAGTTTGTGTCTTTAGCCTCCAAGCAGAGCTCTTGAGACTTCCTCTGTGCTCGTCCCCTTCTCTGATCGGGGCAATTTCTGCGACACAAAGTGAAAAATCAGCCTTCTAGTGACATCCTGGGTCGGTTTCTTTTTGGGGTAGTCTGTTTTCCCTTCCCTGCGAGTGAAACAGGATGTTCAAAGCCTCGGAAGAAAGACTAAAATAATCAGCAGTTTATCTGACAGCTGAGAATACGCTTTTGTAGCTGTCAGTCAACTTCTGGGAAGCCACAGGCTGTGAGAGTGAAATGAGACACGTGTGTGCAAAAAACCACCGTCCCAAAATGTTTTCTAAGTGTCAGTATTGCCAGATACACTCCGTGGTCAATGTTGATCAATAAGCTTCGGTCCCCCGCTTGTTTTAGGTTTCCCTGCAGCTCAGATAACTCCAATGACAATCACAGAGACTTCCATAACCTGTGTATTTAGGGTTCTCAAAACCATTGGATGCATGCTGATTATCTGAATTTCCAATCACCTCTGAGGGCAAGGGACTATTATCCCCGTCCAGGGATGGAGATAGTATCTTTATGGTTATTTTTATAGCTCTCTCTTTACGACTTCAAGGCCCATCTTTTCTTCCAGCATTTCAGGGGGAGAAGGGAGATGAAGCCTGGGGAAAGCTGTGACAGCTGGTAGATTTATTTATTCTCTCTTTTGGTTTCTGGAAGTTATTTTCAGGGGTAATTCTGGATTTTGGGGCTAGGAAGGAAATGTTCGTTTTTATGGATTGAAACCAAAACACCGAAGTTTAGTGTGGTAGCTGTAAACGTAGCTTATTTTTAAGTTGATATTGAAGTGAGGTATTTCAGTGTAGCTGAAATGAAGTTCATCCCACCTTGCCCTCAGTCATTCACTTCTCCAAATTAGAAGTTGCTCACCATAAAAATATAAAGAAATTCTGAAACCTTCCAGGCTCCCTGGAAACCTGGTCCAGCCTCAGAGCGGTCCTGTTCTGGACCCCATGTCTCAGCTTTGCACCCTGCTTAGGCCAGGGCTCAGGTCACAGAATCACAGAATTATTGAGACTGGAGGAGACCTCCGAGGTCATCAAGTCCAGCCTGTGACCCAACACCACAACATTGTCTAGACCATGTCACTGAGTGCCACATCCAATCTTTCCTTAAACATGTCCAGGGATGGCAACTCCATCACCTCCCTGGCAGTTCCCCACTGAGTTTTCTGCAGCTGGGAAGGAGCTGGAATAGCCAATGTTTAACTCTATCCTGAGGATTTCTCTCTGTTCTACCAGTCTGGGCCATAGGATTGCAAAGTCCAAGTCCCCAGCCATGTCCTGAGGATGCTCCTGAGCTTTCTGGGTCACTCAGAGGTGTTGCTTTGCTGCCTGGCCAGTGGTCCCACCATGCCCCGAGGCTCAACAGCCGCAGGGGCTGAAGGTTTCTCTTCATACAAATAACATAGCCCAAGAGGGACCTAAAGGAGGAAGACTTTAGTCTTGAGATGTCATTCACCTGCAAGGTCTTGGTGCTAAAATAAGCCACAGCCCTTTTTTATTGTTGTTTCTCTCTATTTTTTTATTTCCATTTGGAACCTCAAGCACTGAAGGTGGTTCCCTTCACTTGCCAGTGTTTGCTAAGATTGGTCCCATCTTGCAATTCCTATTCTTTGTTTTCTTTGCATCCCGTTGCTTTTGATACTGAGCCAAGTCCTCTGCTAAAACAACATGAGTCTCCCTCTGGTCCCACTGAGCTGACCCTGCCACCTCCCTGTGCACAGCCCAGAGACCCGGCCCTCACTCTCGTAGTCTGCCCAGGTTTTATTTTAAAACAGAACTGAGACAGCACTAGAAAATACCAAAATCCCATGGAGGAACTGTTTAAAAACCCTGCAAAAATTTTTTTCAGCTTATTGAAATCACTAAAACATGGTTTCAAAAGCACGTATACACGTTTGGAGATTGGACCGTCTATAATCAAGCAAAGGGGCAGTGAAATCTTACCTCAGGCTAATACATTTTGTCAACCTTTTTATTTTTTAAACCGTGCCTGCGGCTATTTCCTGCTGTCCAAATACCTTGTATCCTTCTTCATCACAGTGGTGGGTACCAAGAGGTGCATGCCCAGCACTGTGGCTGCTGTGGTGGCCAACAAGGAAGCCTGGCCTGTTAGTCTGGATTTTCTGTGGCAACACATTCCTCGTGATTTCCAGTCATATTTAATATCTGTTATAGCACATTTCCAGGTCAGACCCAGCGGGCGCAGGAGGAACCCACAGTTGTTGGGCTGGTGTTTCAAGAGGGGGTGTCCTCACCTGGATTTGAAGGCCACAGAATCTCACACACTTGTGCCTCTCATGGGGCCGTTAAGTTGTGTTTAGCTAATATCTGTCATCCGAGACGGGGCTTAAATTAAATCAGAGACTTCAAGAGAGGGAGTATCTGCATGTTCCTCAGGTTCTTCCTATAAAAAGTCAGTTCTTCTCCCTATGGAAAATGGATGCCTTATTTTTATCTCCATTTTTTGCTTTCATTGGCTGATTTTATTCTTTTTGCAGTAGACTGTAAAGCTTCCTACCAGACATTTTGTTCCCCTTATGTATGATGGCAGCCCAGGTGTGCTTACCTGTGTTGGTTTTAGTCTGGGTAACAGCGATAAAAGAAATCTGCTACTAAATCCAACAACCTTAATGCACAGGAGCATCCCACGTTGACTTTTATAGCCTGCGTGACAGTTACTGTGATATAATCAAATCTTGAGCTTCTGTTTGGAAAACTTCAGGGATTCAGCACCGTAAATTTTTCAGAGAGAAGCTTTTCTTTTCCAAGAAGCTTTTCTTTTCTTTTCTGAGTTGCAAATCTTCTCATGTCTTTCTTTAGTCCCTCTGTAATTTTCAACTTCTTGTAACACCTTACGTCACATAGCTCTGCTTTCAGAGCACTAAATATCTTTAATTAATGCATCCTTTACATCTATTAAAGATACCTAGTTACAGTGACCATTACTCCACCTTGTCCTCAAGTAATGCATTTCACAAAAACCTCTCAACAAGAAGGTGGAAAAACCTTCCACCAAAATAACTTGTTTTGGCACGTGTTCACCATTTCCAGACTAGAGATTCAGGAAGGTTTCACGATTCTCCTGTAATTGTACCTTTATGATTTGTTAGTTTCCATTTTTCAGCTCTTTATTATGTTGGGAGGAACTCATCTCTTCATCCAGGAGAGCAAACCTTCTGGATTCTTACTCTGAGATGTTGGTGTAGCATTTAGGCAGAAGCTGTTTGACTTTTAATCCACACAGAGATGGCTGAAATGAAGATTGCTCGTGTCTGCAAGTGCTCTCCTTAGACTTTCTGTCTTGATTCATTCATAGATAAAATGACTTTAAACATTTGCTGGTTTCACACACACACACACCCCTCCACTTCTGTAAGGCTTCACTCATTTGTTTTTAAAAACATTTATTCATACGAGTGTTTCATTTCATGGGATCTGGCCTTTTGCATGTTTTCTCACTTGGTAATTTTTTTCAGTCAAGTCATACTGTGAAGTATATTATTATAGCAAGGTCATTTTATTCTCCAAAGCTCCATCTGCCTTCCTAGGTGCTTGTTCAGATTTCATTTCTACCCTAAAGATAAAATGGTTACTTGTTTTGTTTCCATGGGCCTGTCCTCTCGTAGCATACCCCTCTTGGATAAAGATTATTGGCCTTCTTCGTTGCTGTGTTTCTGGCTCCCAATTCACTATCTCAGAACCATAGAATCATTCAGGTTGGAAAAGACCCTTGGGATCATCGAGTCCAACCATCAACTCTACTCCACAAGTGGTCCCCTCAACCATATCCCCCAACACCACATCTAAACGACCCTTAAACACCTCCAGGGATGGTGACTCAACCACCTCCCTGGGCA
>JAVSBS010008598.1:55304-72156 GCA_033124195.1 Coracias cyanogaster
TTCCCTCCACCTCTGCCCAAGGATTTAGACCCCCACAAAAAAAAGTGACAGGGAGCGTAAGGCAGACACAGGTTCTTCCAAACAGTCTAATCCTCCTCCTGCAGTGTGGGTAATTACGTGGCACTTCTGTTTATTTTAACAGACCCTTATCTCTCTGAACAACTCTGTTAGTGACCTCACTCTCCCAGAGGGCAGCTGTGACATCATCAAATGGCGATACTGCTTCCTGATAATTTTAACCCCTGTCATAACCAGTTATAAATTCATAGGGAGGCTTTGGGCTACTCTGCAAACCTCTGCGATGCCCTGATTTTCTCTTTTGTAGAAGAAAGCGCATCTGTTTTACCCGACTTGTTAGCGCAAGTTGAACGAAGCACGGTTAGCAAACAGTGTCTGTCTATCCCAGCACCCGTGACAAGTGTTAAATTCAATGTGCATCATTAACCGAGAGTACATGGAGGATTTAACACTAAATATAGTCAAGTTCTTCTCTATTTTTTCTGCTGCAGTAAAATTTGGCAGCTTGGAAAGGGTGAAATGCGCAGAATCACCTTGATATGGAATGTGCTCAGAGCATGACGCTGCCCCAGTAGTATTAGCGCTTTAGAGCCGTAGACTTACCACTGTTTAAGAATGAGGGATCACGACTTGGAAACCTCCCAGTTTCTGGCTATGCCACTCCCAGCCTTGATAACTTGGCAGCGGTTGCAGTGTTGAAGAGATGCATGCAACCCCCGGCAGAACAGCAATCATGTCTAATAGGAATTACATAGCTTTACATTCCCAGGTTGACTGTGAAGAGCTGGTTTGATGGTATTTTGCATAATTCAAATTACAGTCCTGTTAAGCTCATCTTGCACAGTGAGCTCATTGGCAGCAACATCTAAAAAATAAATAAATCACACCAGTTAAACTGGAAGGTTTGAATTGCAGTTCAGAAATTCCAGTCGTGTATTGTTCTAGCAAACTTGATCTTTCTATCATCCTGAAAGGATCTGCGAAATATAAGTAATGGATTATATATTTTTTTTTCATAGACACAAAATGTCATATAATGTATTTTGAAATGATCAACCTCTGTAGCCTACAGAGAGGATTTTTACACTATAGCCAGGTGAAGAAGGGTGAGGATTTTTAGATGGTTGAGCTGGTAGCGGTGAGGATATTTTGCTTTTGCCCATGTCCTGTAGTCTTGCAGTAAATGGGCCATATTCTTCCATAATACGTTACCTTCATGTAGCTATGAATCCTAGGATAGATTATTTTTCATTCTTGCATTATTCAGATAATGATTCAAAGTGGGAAAGCAAAGTGGAAAGGCAGATCTCCAGAAGAAAATGGGCCAGTAAGTGTTCTTATATAGCTTCTTTTATTCATATCAAAACCGTAGACATTTTGCCCTAGCTTTGTTTAAAACAAATTGGTTTTGTCCACTTCAACAAGGGGGTAAAATAAATCAGAATCTGTATGAATCGCAGAAATCTGAAGTTGAACCGGGATGTAGCTGACATTTACAGCTCTGGTGATCACACTCTGTCCCTGCAGTGGGACAGCAGAAGGAGAACACCTCCCCAGGAACACTCCAGAAATTAGACATCCTCTAAGAGTATCAGCTCCTCACTGCTTACAAACACATTGGCTGATTTGGTAGTTAAATGTACTGTTGCTTTCACTTTCCACAATGTTTTTATGTAAACTCAACTCAAGAACAGTTTGGTCAAGAATATGGGCTTTTGGTTTGAACCTCTGACCAAGAGTGGATGGTGTTAGTTATTCCTGAGTGTGCAAAAGCAGCACAAGCTCATTTCAAAGCGCACTTGGCACAGGAATATCGAGTGTTAGTGCAACTTACTCCAGCTGAGAGTCATTATTTCCAGTGGCAGTGGAAAACCATTGAGAGCTCCCATGGGGAATCGTACGAAATGTTATGGCAGGAATAATATTAACCCTTGCCACTGTTTTATGTGAAATTTCCAGTCGCGGCCAAACTTTACTAGGAAATGACTCCAAGATTTTAGAAAATGACTCTTTTGCCACCCATGACTTTCACAAGGTAGGAAAGGAAAATGTTAAGCCTGTTGCTCAGCCTGTTCTGCATCTCGGTGCAGGGAACTAAAAGAGAAAAGCAGGTTCTGGGAACTTCAGGATTTAACAGGACTTCTGGTAATGAAAAGGCAAGGAATGGAGACGGCTCCCTTGTAAAGACACAGCTCTGGAGTCAGGGAGGGCTAGGGGGAAAGGAACACTGACATATCAATGCAAAGATGTAATTTAAATCTTGAAACTTCTGCTGCTTCTCTAGAAATCAATACAAGATAAGGGATTTAAATGCACCAGGAAACTAAGTCACTTATTAAGCTGTTAAAATGAAGAAATGAGACTGTTCTAATTTCAGTTTAATATGGGCTTCGACCCATAGACCTGTATGAGAAGCTCTGGATACATCTGAAATAAATTTGGTCACTGAATCCAGATTATTCCTACCTTTAGGTGGTAATGAATGATTATAAACCTTTGAGAGAAAAATTCCAGATCTTAGGAAGAGCTGTCCTTTAAAAGCCCCTGTGTTCTTCTACATGTTGGACCTAAAGGATTGGAGTGTTAAATTAGAGATCCTCAATGTAAGGAATTCATCTGGGCACATCACTCAAGATTTAAGCAGATCCTTTATGTTTCAACTGAGATCTCTTGTGAATTGTGGGCAAAAGTGTCTGCTCAGGTGAGACATTATTTTGTGTATGACTTTTATTACAACAGCTCTCCTGGAAAAAAACAAAACAAAACAAAACACAACAGCCCACCACACACACAAAAACTAACTGCTTAATGAATGTATTTTGTCAATAAACGTGAAGAACAGCCCACAGACTGCTCTAACGGCATTAGAAGTAATCCAGCAAACAGTACTTCACTGATTCCCCTTTGCCCATTCAGCCAAGAAGCAGAAATATTGACTCGAAAAACTGTAATTTAGCTCAGAGGTAAAAATTAGGCTTGTTAAAAAGTGTGATTGCTGCATTCATATTTTTCAAAGCAGTCGATGTTTGGAAATGCAGAACCCACCTCCCCCCGCCCTCCACCACCTTTCTAAGGCTGCAGTTTTGCTATCACTAATAAAGCCAAAAGGGAGAGGTGGGGCCACATGTGGTGTCAATACACTTTAATTAAGTGTAATAATTCCCCTTTTCCTGAGGTAGACGTGCTAAGACAGATTTCTCTTCAGAGATTTATGCCTCGCCGATGTATTTCTCAGCTTTTCCCTCCGCTTCGTGTGCAGAGCATCAGTGCCCTCTTTGGGAAGACCACGATTCTGCAGGGCTCGTCCAGGGTGATGGCTTCGAGTATTTCTACACGTCTGCTCTTTTAAAAAGTGTTTTTATAGAGTGAAACTCACCTCGGAGCAAAGAGCCTTTTCAATTTGAGCTCCATCTCATAAAACATGTAGGAAAGCCTTATCTGGGCTTGAGCTGCTCTCTGGGGAATCTGTTCTCCATAATTTGATCAATCACGTAACTGTGAGAATATCCTGGGTGCGTTTTAATACCTGGACAGACATGGTCTGTTTCTAGAGCTTTCACCAGGCTGGGATCTCCTGAGCTGCAGCAAGATCATGGTCAAACCTTTTATCTGAGCTCACTCTTCTTTGTCACCTGGTCTGAGAAGAGGAATGAGCCGGGTACCCAGCAGGACAAGCCATGGTCAGATTTGGGCTGGAAAACTGAAATAATCAGGTCCTGCCAACTTTAATGGGGTATAGATCCTTCAAAAACCTCTGTCTAGACAATTAGGTATTCAATCTGAAGTGTGGAATATGCATTGAAGTCACCAACTCAGGTATAGACCTTAGCTATCTAGGTTTAGGTCTTTCAGGAGGAAGATTTATCCTTCATTGAGAAGATGCCTTAAAATATTGCAATGTGGACTTGGCACACTCAGTACCGAAATATAAGGCTAAGAGGGGATCAATTTGCTGTTGTTTTGTTTTAGTAGGTATTTAGTTTCTGTACGTGGCTGCAAAGTTACTGGAAGTTTCTGGTGGGCATCCATACAGGTCACAGAAGCAGGTGGTGGTGGAGCTCCTCGGAGCGTCTCGTGAGGGACCCCTGGGCAGCCCAGGAGGGAGACAGTGAGCTCTGTTAAGCTGAGCTTTCCAGGGAAAGGGAAGGCTGGGTGGGAGGGAGGGGATTTTAAAAGTGATCAGAGGCCGATAGCAAGGCACAAGGCTCTGGATTAAAGGCACTGCTGCTCACTGGAGGTCACTTTTCATTCTGAAGGATCATTCTTGCCTGCTGCAGGCTTAAAAACGCCGTCTCGCATTCGACATCTGTTTTAGCAATCTCTTCCAAAAACAAAACAATATTCCCCCAGCGATTGTGGTACAACAACACAACCCCCTCTGCTCCCGCCTGATACAGGGAAGAGCCCCGCTGCGCTGAAAACCCTGCCCTGTGTTCCTGCGCTCTGTCACCCCCAGACAAGCCAGGGGCTCTCTCACTTACACATTAAATGCTTGGGAAGGATTCACCTGGGACCAGGAATGAACAATTTTGCTGAAGCGAGGAAACCTACAGGAAAGTACTAAGCAGACAGAAGGGGGTTCAGGGAAGAAACAGATCCTGCAGAAGCTTTTGCTTGATGATCAGTGTGCATCAGATAAGCAGGAACTCGAACGTTAGCCAACTTTGGTTATGCAGCAGTTTGCAAGCAGTGGCAGATCCTGATTAATCCATTGGATGTATGGGTTAATCCAGACTTTAAGTTTGTTGGATCCATGTGCAGCAGAGCTCTTCCATCAAGTGCTACTTTCAATCTCTATCTGGGTTGTGCTATCCGTGAAAGTAGAGCTGAAGTGCCAACACCTCTGGCTGCAGGAGCAGCTTGTCTCCATGCACAGGAATTTCATTTCTACTTCCAGGACCACCAGAACCAGAGAAATCTGATCCTGGAACTGGCAGCATTATTGAGAAAGTAGAATAGTGTCAGCTGATGAAACAGGGGAGGGAAAGAAAAAGGCAACCAACCAAACAGGAATGGTTTCTACAATGGTGCGAAAAGAGGAAAGGATTTAATCCAATATCTGTGTATCTCTCCAGACAAGAATTGTCAAGTCTGTGTAGGAGTTGAGACTTTTTGCAGCGATAGGTATGAAAGAACTGGGTCAAACCCTCCTCGTACACAGCTCTTCGGCATTTCATTTCTCAAAGAGCGGAAGGGGAAAGTTTAAAACAAAAAATCCTGGAGAAAATGGCTTCTTCAGTTGCAAAACTTTAAAATGCCCAAGACTTTTTCTTCGTTACATTGATACAAATATCACAGAGGCTGCAAAAAAAAATAACACCTTATAAAAAAACCATTGAGGTCAGTTTGTAGCTTGAATATTGCACGGTGTATCAGGCATATCGGATTCTTATTTAATTTCTAACACCTTTGTTCAGTTACATGCCAATTTAGGACAACCGTATCTGCATCCAAATATTACCAGACATGCTTCAGAATTTGCTCTCATATTCAAAAGATTATTTCTGTTCCTAATCCAGCCTAATGCATTCGAATCCAAACATCCCAGTTTAGGTGAAATTCAAGCTTTCCTTGGTGGCTAGAAACAGAAGTGACCCGTGCCCTGCGAATGTAGAAGAGGTGCTTGCAATTTGCAAATCCAGCTACAATTTAAACTCACTAGTCATATGGTTTATATTTTTAACCATTATGTGGTATTTGTAGCCCTTTCCCCAAAACCTCATGTCCTGAGTGTTTTCCGACTGCTGGAGCTGCTGGGTGTGCTTGTACCCGAGTGGCACCGGGAGCCTGGGCTGCAGCTGGGTCAGGTCCATTAGAGCTCCATGGTTGGCCTTGCTGCAGAGCTGTGTGATGCTGAACAAGTCACTGCTGGTTTTCTATTTAGATTATAGTCCCTCCGGTGGCAGAACTCCTCTTGCTAAGAGTTTGCACAGCCTTTGACATCGACCACCAAAAAGAACCCCTCCACGAGCAGTCAGGGTCCTGTGTCAGCGCTATAATGAAAATCACAAAGAACGATGTTTCATTAGTGCCTTTGAACCTGTTTAAATCACGTGCCAAGGATGGTCTTCAAACAGCAGGTTATTACAGGTCCGTACAGCAGCTTTGTTTCATTAGAACAGCAGAGTGTTAAAGCTGCCTTCATGAAATCACCTTCAAATACCTGGACTCTCAAGGACGGGTCCTTGAAAGAGAAAGCAATAATCAAGAGGAAGCCAGCCAGCTATGGCTCAGATTTTATAATGTTTTCCTGCTGTTATTTTCACCACAGGCTATTTTATATTCCCCACCTCTTTTATTTTTTTTTTTTTTTCCTCCATGAAGCTGCATTTTAAGGTCACATCTGTTTGGGGCACATAATGATTTTTATGACAACTTTCCAGAGAAGTGGAGAACATGAATGCAGAGGGAACTGCAGATAGGTATATATCAGGGAGGAATACTCTCCATCATGAGACATTTTCTCATGCTGAACTCAGAGGACCTGTCCCTAAGGAAGAAGGGCCTGACCTAAGATCTACCAGGGCCCTAAGAGTGAAAACGTAACTAAAACCAATGTGATAGAGAACCACAGAAGGCAGAGCAATGGTTTATCTGCAAAACGCTGCAGGTTTACCTCTCGCTGAAGCCCGAGCGATTTTGAATGTAGAAAAGTTGAAGCAAGGAACAGAAACATTTTTTTTTTTAAAGTCATAGGCTTTAAACGTATGCTTTTAAAGGCTAAAAAGAGCCTTTGAGAAGATCAAGAATTACAAGCTCTGTAGTGCATTGTGTAGGGCCTCCAGCAGTGTGTGGGGGTGTGTTTTGGTAGGAGACGGGGATAGAATCATAGAATGTTCTAGACTGGAAGGGACCTCTAGAGGTCATCTGGTCCAACCTCCCTACTCAAGTAGGGACATCTCTAATTAGGTCAGGTTGCTCAGAGCTCCAACAAGCCTGACCTTGAATGACTCCAGGGCTGAGGCCTCCACCACCTCTCTGGGCAGCATATTCCAGTGATTTATCACTCATTCCAGTTATCTATCACACCATTCCAGTGACCTATCACACCATTCCAGTGATCTGTTGCTCTTTTCTTTCTAGATATCAGTATACGTTGGAAACTTCTGCCTTATCAAGACACGTCTGACAAATCAGAGGATTCTTTTCCTTCTTGTCCAGCTCCCTCAGCCATCAAATGACATCGCAGCATGAGGTGGGTGACTTCGTGCCGTAGTTGTGGTTGGGCTGGCAGGGAGGTTGCTTACACCGGCACAATTATAAAAGCAGCAGAAAGAAGCTGGTTTTGTGTGTTGTGAAAGGACCCAAATCTGGTACTGCAAGGAGTGACACTTTTTCTGGTGCTCAGTGCGTTGCTCTGCGCTGCCTCGAGTATGGTCGTGATACACTCTGAGAGCAGTTCTCTGTCATTGGATTTTTACAACTTTTTACAGGTCCTTTTTGATCTCGGGCAAAGCACACCTTTGATTTTCTTTTTTATCAAATAGCCCCTAAAACCATTTACAGGCTTCACGGTAAACAGAACCCTCGCTGAGATTAAAGCTCTGAAGTAGAAACATGGGAAATATCAATTGCAATAAAATCGCTGCCTTTCAATGAGCATCGTGATGACGTTGTGCACGTGGTGTTTGTGTCCTGGCCTGCATTAGAGCTGTCCCTGGAGTGGTGAGCAGGCGTTAACGCTGGAGCTGCTGTGTCCCGAGCTTTGTGTCATCAGTGAGCACAAGGCGCCTTGGTGTCAGAGCTGGGAGCATCCCCAGTGTGATTCGTCATTGAATTAATCCTTTCATGTGTCATCCTCTCTGCTGGCTACAGAAACAGCTTTCCTTTGAGGAATGGTGGGAAACTTTGACAGCAACAAAGATGACTGCGAAGAGGTGCATGCAAAACTCTGGTGAGACCTTACTGAAGCCTTTCACTACTTAAAGGCTTATAAGTGTGACAAGGACAAACTTTTGAGCAGGGCCTGGTGGGACAGAACAAGGGGTGATGGTTTTAAATGAAAAGAGGGAGGTTCAGACTAGAGAGAAGGAAGAAATTGTTGATGCTGAGGGTGGTGAGAGCCTGGCCCAGGCTGCCCAGAGAGGTGGTGGCTGCCCCATCCTTGGAGCCATCCCAGGGGAGGTTGGCCGGGGCTCAGAGCAACCTGCTCTAGCTGCAGATGTCCCTGCTCCCTGCAGGGGGGTTGGACCAGACGAGCTTGAAAGGTCCTTTCCAACCCAAACCATTCTATGTCTCTATGATTCTAATACAAGGACAATCTTGGCCAATATGGCGACAATAAAACCTGATAAAAAGGTGATGAATGACTTATTCAGTGGATGACATATTTGAGGGTTCACACAAAGAGGACATTACTACCTGCAGGTATCTGCCTATTATCACCTGACCAAAACAATGATCCCCTAGGGACAATTCCAGGACACTCAATGTCACAGGAGGTCTTGGGAAGAAACTACGTGTCCCAGCCCCCAGGGATCAGCTGCCACCACACCAGCGTCACATTCAGAGTCTGCTGAACATGATTACATCCTTTATTTGCCATGAATAGATGCTGCCTCAGCATCTTGGGCCTCTCATTTTGTATTGACGTCCTCTTTCATTGGATGAAAGCTCCATCAACACCACCTTCTTCTCACATGGAGCTGTCTTGGCTCTGTACACGGCCACAATTCCTTCCTCCATTCCTGAGACTGATTCATAACATCTACCTTGGTTTCAACCATCTTATCCATTCCCTCCTGACTGTTCAGTCAAGCTTTGCACACACAGCAGCCAAAACAACTATAAGCAAATGCTCTGAAAGTCCTGGTGGGTGCCTGAACTCCGAGCATCTGTGAGATACTTGCTGGGCTCCCAAGGTATGAAGAAAGGCATAGGAAAAGCACTCAGGGTTGCATTTCCACTCTGGAACCTCATGCTTGCCTCCAGGGACACAGGATCAGATTGTTAGGGTGAAACACTCAAATGTGATCCTCACAAATACCATTAAACACCATCTGTCTCCATCTCACAGACCTTAGAAATAATCTCAGAAAATGGAGCGTACAAAAGCAACAGTGAAAAAAAAGTGTGCACTCCTGCTTTGTAATCTGCTTAATTTAGACTTAATCCATCTTTACCATGGCTGAAAATGAAAAAAAAAAATCTTAATAGTTTAGCAGAAATATAAAGCAGGGGGTGTGAGGCCCAAGCGCCTTGAAGGGACACCCAAGAACAAGACTGAGAACGAAGTCCTTCAGGCTTCACTTTGACCACACAGCCACATCCAAGGCAGGAAAAAAGGAGCCACTCTGAGCAATATTTTCCACCGGTCCCCCAAAATGCCAACCGAGAGCAGAGGGGACACATGAGCAGTGGTATTCCCAAGTTCCAGACATGGTTCTCCCTCTGCTTCAGCACCTGCCTCCCCCCGGGCACATTGTTAAGTGTCTCTGTGTCTCAAGGTCATACCTCAGAGCTACCTCCGGCTCCCATTAATGCAAATTCATTAGAAAATTTGCATCTGTTGTTTGTATGTAGGACCAATTACGGTGCAGAATTGAGGTGGTGAGCAAACAGAAAGAGGTAAAGATTAAATACCGGAAGACACGTGAGAGGCACGTACTGGGTGATACACAGCGAAGCCAGGATTGCCAAAGAATGCCTCATTTCCAGGGGGCTGGCTTTGAAGCATATAAAAGGCTCCTCACCATGGTGGTCTTCATACGCTCCTCTTGACTTCTCCTCTCTTGTCCTCACTGGTCAACAGGGTAAGTCGGAGCTTGCTACTTGCCTTTTCATTTGCACTCTACCGCACTTCCATGTTCTTCTGCAGGAAGCCATCCAGGGGTTCCCGTACTGCCTGGTTTGGGACCAGTTTTGAGAGCTTGGGCTTGGGATCCACCTTGGTGGCTTCTTTCTGATGGGCTGGGCAATAGGCCAACTGCACTGGTGTCCAGTGCAAAAATGTGGAGATCTCAGGGACAAGTTACTGTGGGATTCTGGAGAGTAGGGACTTCCTCAGCCAGTTTGGGATGGATTTTGGGATGAGCATGGGATAAGTTGCCTAAACTGGGAGATACAAGCAGCAACAAAAAAGACTCTCTCTGTTCCTTCCAGCTTTGCCTACACTACTACCAACAACATGCCCAACGGTGGTTGCGGATGCTGCGGTGGGAATAACAACAGCTACTCCGTGTGCTGCTACAGCACCAAGAATTCCTGCTGCAAGAGACCCATGTGCTGCTCACCCATGCAGTGCTGCTGCCCCACCACCTGCTGCATGCCCATGCAGTGCTGCTGCCCCACCACCTGCTGCATGCCCATGCAGGCCTGCTGCTACACCATGAGCAACAACAACAACAACAACAGCTGCTGCGGTTGCAACTAAACCCACCCAGCAAGAGATGCGGCCCTGAACGCTCTTCCTCCTTTGCTTAGAGACTGTAGATCTTCTCTCCTCTCCTCTGTCCACCTTTAACCACCAAATGCTTCTAAAGTGCATGGAGGTTGCTACGTGCTGCTCGGTGCGATTATCCTCTGCAAGCACTAGTCCTGCTGTTAATGCTCCTCTTGGTGTGTGGGGTGTTTAACCCTTTTCTTCGCTGTTGTGCTTCAATCTGTCTGAAAAACCAATAAAATCTGTAGTTCATGAGCCTGCAAAACTCTTGGTGGTCCTTTCTTTGCTCACTGCTGAATCCAGAGCCCATCCCCACACCCATTGCCTTTTCTTTGCGTTTTCTACCTGTGTTGAGATGCTCCTGTCTAAAAGGTGCTACCTAAGGGGGTACACAAAGAAAGCCCTGATGAAGTTCTGAACTTCTACATGGGCCTGTTCAAACACAAGCTCAGTGTCAGACATCCCAGCGAGCAATACTGCAACCTGGTCTAGTGGGAGGTGTCCCTGCCATGGTCAAGGGTTTGGAACTAGAGGATCTTTAAGGTCCCTTCCAACCCAGATCATTTTATGATTCTATGATTTCTCCTCTCACCACAAAACTTCAAAGAAACAGGAAGAAAATAATACATAAACTTGTAAAGGCTGTGGATTTCTTCTGGAAGTTTGACACAGGCAGATCCCCACTGGGAAAGCTCCATGTATTTAAACCAGTTGGAAGTCTACTTCAGAACCTACAGATGGTCCCTATAAACAGTATAACATTCATGAGGTGAAGGTCTTGCTTCTGCTAAAATGTCTGAGCTACCAGATACCAGGCTGAAGTGTTAGGATGAATGATGAGAATCCTCCACCAGCTTCCAGGACTGCCTGGGTCAGTAAGAGCTCTACCAAAGCATAGCAAGATCTGCACCACAGTCCTCATTCTGCATTTAAAGCCACTTACTGACTCTATTTCCACACCACTTCCATCCCTTCTCTACCTTAAGATCTACAGCACACTCACCAAAGACCTTTTGACCTGGTCACACAAATGGCTGGACATGGCTATCATGGGTGGGAAATGCCCACCTACATCATCATTTCTTCTTGCAGGGTTCGCCAATGAGAACTTTCCTGCTGGAGGCACAAGTGAAGTGTGTCCCTTTGTTCCTGCCCCATTAATCCTGTGTAAATTAATCAATTCTCATGGGCAGATGGTTCTCATACGCCTCCTCAGAAGGGAACTGCTCTGCAAAGGAAATGCCATGCGTGTTCTCCTACCCTATCTGGAGAAGCTACAATTAGATGTGTAGCTTCCCCAGCATTCCGCTCAAGGAATTGCTCTCGTTCCAGAAAATCCTGGAAAGGAGCTGGCTGCAGTTAGTGCAGGGGTGAAGTGACACTAAAATCTCAATCTGCTCCCCCTTGCAGAAAGCAAATCAAGGCCCATGCCACCACCATCAGCACTGGTAGCAGCTCATCTAGGAGGACCCATCTTTGGAGCACCGCAGGGATCCTGGAGGATGTCAGGCAGCAGGCAGGGAACTTGCCAGGCAGGCTCCACCATCCTCTCATTAGGCAGCACTCCTCTCAGGATACTGTGGCGAGGTCTTCAAATGAGAGCTGCAATTTCATGCCGTGGAAAAAATTCCTCCCAAATACCCTGTGCTCCTGCCAGCATCCAGCCCCACAGCAAAGCCCATTGGAGGCCGCGGCTGGCGCTAGACAAGCATTCATCCACCCTGGCTCAGTTGCCCAAGGCTCTGCCTTACCTTGACCTTCCTCCCTTCCTCTCTCCCTCCCAGAGTATGGTTCCACCTCAGCAATGTCTCTTCCTGCATCGTTTCTGAGTCCCTGCCTCCCACTTAGCTCCACGATTCCAGTTAGGACCAGTTTTCTGTGCTGGTCACATCTTCATCTTCCTCTCACCCTCTCGATTCATGCTGGGCTTCTTCATTTACCACTTCCAACACTCACAAAGAGTCCTGCACAACCTCCAACTCTGGAGCCCCTTGCTTGATGGTCCGCTGTGGTCCTGCTTGGTGCCAGGGCTCCAGCACACAAGGGGGTTTCAGCTGGATACAAGGGTAGGTTGTAGGAAGGACACGCTGACTTGCAAAGCAAGTCACAAGAGCCATGGCTTCTTGTGTTGCCACTTGCACAGGCAAGTGCTGCCCCATCAATTTTTAATTACAATGAGAAATATTCCAAAGTGAATATTCAATTCAGAGCTCCCAGGAACATTTCTAAGAAAGCAGACCCAGCAAAGCAGAGCAGGAACTGAAGCACTTTTATGTTGGTGATGTCCTCATGCAAACCTAAATGCCCCCAGACTGGAGGATTTGCCAAATTTTAGGCAAGCCAAAAGACAAAGATGGTTTTGGCATCGCAAAGATGTTCTTAGCACATGAGGGAGAGATGACCTTGCATGGAGACACGTGCATGTGACTGAGACCCAGGAACCAGCATGACTCTTGACACACGCCCAACAGATGGTCTTCTTGCTCCCTCCTCACATGCGTGTCCTGTGACCAGGAACAAACATACCTATTTTCATGAAATTTTCCAAATTTTTGTTTCAAACACCAGTCCGATGAAACAAGCCATTACGTGCCTGAAAGACACAACCCAGGGGTACAGTTTCGGCCCTTCCACTGATTCAGCACCAGCCGCTGCTGAGTAAGACCCTTAGCATCTTTGGCCGTCACCGTCTGCATTTGTCAAACAGATACGAGGATGCATTTTTTGGCTCCCTTGCAAGGTTGCAGAGAGGACAAATTCATTAGTATTCATAGAAGCCCTTTGATTATCTGCAGGCGAAACAATTATGAGGCAAAACAAAGGTAGTGATCACAAATAATAAGGCAAAGAGTAAATACCAGAAGACACGTATCGCTAACAAGTATGGGTTTGGCTTAGTAAACAGGGAACTTCAAATGGTCAACGGCTGTCTCACTTCCAGGAGGAAGGTGTCTAGGACTATAAAAGGTCTCCCAACCCAGCTCGCTTCATTCGCTCATCTTCTCCTTCCTTCACCTCTCCTCACTCTTCAACAGGGTAAGTGAGAACATCTAAATCTTCCTTCCTTTTCGCAAAATGCTATGGATATCTTATAACAGTATCCAAATATAACCAGGTCTCTGGACTGGGACTTTGGCTGAAGTTGGGTTTTTATGAACTGTGTGGTAGGAATGGTGGGGACGAGCTACAAGGAATAAAGGACGGAGAAGGTTGCAGGGCCGTGTGGAGCAAGGGGACCGAGAATATCTTGGGAGGGCCCAGTCCAAGGACTGCGTGCACTGTGCTGTGTGATCCTTGTTAAGACATTAGGGGCATCCTAGTATGAGTAGATGGTCACCTGCATTGTAGGAAAAAGATGGAGAGAAGAGCTAGGAGCAAGATTTACTATGAGTAAGACAGCACTTGGTTTCAGCTCCTTGAACCTCTGAATTTAGCATAAACAGAGCTTTGAATTCATTCTGTATTTCCAAATAATGCGCTCCCACTCACCATCAGACTCTCTGTTCCTTCCAGCTTCGCCTACACTACTACCAACAACATGCCCAACGGCGGTTGCGGATGCTGCGGTGGGAATAACAACAGCTACACCGTGTGCTGCTACAGCAGCCCCAAGTGCTGCAAGAGACCCATGTGCTGCTCGCCCATGCAGTGCTGCTGCCCCACCACCTGCTGCATGCCCATGCAGACCTGCTGCTACACCATGAGCAACAACAACAACAACAGCTGCTGCAGCGGCTGCTGCGGTGGCAACTAAACCCACCCGGCAAGGAGCAGGCATCGTTGGGTGTTGGATATGGACATGGATATGGATATGGACCTGAATGCTCTTCCTCCTCTGCGTAGAGACTGTAGATCTTCTCTCCTCTCCTTTCATAGAATCATAGAGTGGGTTGGGTTGGAAGGGACCTCAAAGATCATCTAGTTCCAAGCCGCCTGCCATGGCGAGGACACCTCCCACTAGACCAGGTTGCTGAAGGCCACATCCAACCTTTGTCAGCCTTTAATCACCAAACGCTTGTAGTGCTTTGAGGTTGCTACCCAATGGTCACTGCGATTTTCCTTTGTAAGCACTAGTCCTGCTGTTAATTCTTCTCTTGGTGTGTGGGATGTTTAATGCTGTTGATGTATCACACTCCCTTTTCTCGCTTTAATCTAGAATTAGTCATGAAAGGCAATAAAATTTGTAAGTTATAACACTGCAGACTTCTGGTACGTGTTTGTTCATTTATCCTTGTCTTAAACTCTAGCTCTGGTCTGAGGCCTTTCTAGCATTTGCTTAGTTTCTGAATATAATGAATTTTTCAACTATTTGTCACGCTACTGATGGCAGCACCCCGGCACATGCGATAAACTTCTTGGGTCAATCTCTTATCGAGGGAAAACTAGTGCTTGCTACTTGCCAGCACCTCATCCAAGCTACACAAGTATCCTCTTGGCCAAGCAGTTTCATGTGTTCTTCGCTCTGCTTAGGACTTTGAACTCCAGCTTAAGTCCTTCAACCCCTACTTAGGACTTTAAACCCTTGCTTATGACATTGAAACCCTACTTATGACTTTGAGAATCCATGGTCTGCGATCGAAGCATCTGTATGGTCCTAAAGCCAGAGCTAAAGGTCTTTTTTTCTTGATGGAAATCTTCCTGGTGAATTTGCTGAGCTCTACAGCAGGCTTCTTAAAAGATGTGATATTAATAAGATTAAACAGACCAGCAAGCATCGTCCACATGGTGCAGGGAGGGAGTCATTGAAAGACGTGGGGATACAAGTCCAGCCTGAAGGATTCATAAATTCTATCTAATTTCATCTGGAATTCTGTTAAAATGTGGCAAATTTTAAGAGATGGGGATTCATAAATGAAATATTTGCACTTCTCAATTTGTAAAACCCTCAGGAAAGGAAGTGACTCCAAAACATCAAACAGGAAAAAAAATCCCAAAGCAGCAGAATCTTGGGTCTGCAACAATGAGCTATAAATCTAAAATCCTTATTGGCCCTTAACAGATACCAGGGTCTCTTCTCTCCTTACATGCAAGTCTCGTGGCTTCCTGCAAGGCAATTACATTTCTCCTCTAGCTAAAGAATAAATTATCTCAACAGCAGCCAAGTCGTCAGGTCCAAGCACGCGCCCCGGAGCCACACCCCTGAATTCTGCACATGTTTTTCCCGGTGATTCAAACCCAAATGCCTCTGGACAAACCTCTGAGCTTCTCTTTCAGAGGTTCTACCACGGAGTGAGCGCATGGAAATACCTTGTGCATTGACAGCCCCGGGGCTGCTGTGAGAGATACTTTGCTGGTACTTCAAAAATGCCTTGACCGTCCACAGAAATGCGAAGTGGAGCAGCTACACGGAACATGAGTCAAAGCAGAAGTGTTGGAAAGGTGGACACGGTGCTTAACAAAGCCTGGAATTGTTTGTTCATGAGGTCAGCGCTCCTCTGTGGTGTCCTCATTCCAGGTTGGCAGTGCATAAAAGGGCTTTCGGTATTGTGCCCACTCACTTGAGCGAGGTGCTCCTCACCTGGAAGGGAATTCCTCACCTGGAAGCAACACCTCTCCTATGAAGACAGGCTGAGAGAGTTGGGGTTGTTCAGCCTAGAGAAGAGAAGGCTCCAGGGAGACCTTCTTGTGGTCTTTCAGGACTTAGTAGAAATGCCTTCCAGTATCTGAAGGGGGTCTACGAGAAGGCTGGAGAGGGACTTTTTACAAAGGTCTGTAGTGATAGGACAAGGGGTGATGGGGTGAAATTGGAAGAGGGTAGATTTAGACTGGAAATGAGGAGGAAATTCTTCACTCTGAGGGTGGTGAGACACTGGCACAGATTTCCCAGGGGGGTTGTGGATGCTTCATCCCTGGAGGTGTTCAAGGCCAGGTTGGATGGGCCCTTGAGCAACCCGGTCTACTGGGAGGCATCACTGCCCACGGCAGGGGGGTTGGAACTATCTTGGAATCCTTGAGGTCCCTTCCAACCCAAACCATTCTATGATTCTATGAATTAATTCAGTTAAAAAGGGGAATACACATCTCATCCACAGCCTGACATTGTCCACCCCTGCACCCTGGTGTGCTGGTGTCCGTAGGGATCATGTATCCAGAGCTCACGTCTTCCAGTCATCCATACCACACCCAGGACAACAACATCCACCATCCGTCTTGGTCCTAATGTCACCCTTGATTCCATCACCATCTTTCTGGCTCCTCTGTGTGATGAGCATCATGTCCAGATATCCCAGACCTTCTCCGACAAACCGTGTCCAACCTTCAGCCCCATCCCCAAAGCCAGATGGAAAACTTCCCGTGTTTTCTCACAGAAAATTTCAACTTTCCACTAACACATCAAAAGCCAAAGATTTTTCAGACTGAAGCTTATGAAAGATAAAAAAAAAAAAATCCCTATCAATTGATAACACTGTCAGTGTCGGAAGATGGATTTGTTTGGCAGGAATTGCAGTTTTT
>JAVSBS010008598.1:78288-166539 GCA_033124195.1 Coracias cyanogaster
GGTGGCTGCCCCATCCCTGGCACCATTGCAGGTGAGGTTGGCCGGGGCTCTGAGCAACCTGCTCTAGTTGCAGATGAGATGAGCTTGGAAGTTTGCTTCCCACCCTGTGATTCTATGGTTCTATGAAAACTGTACTGAAAACTGGACACTCCCCCAGTTTCTACCTGTTGTATTTTGAACGCGCTTTTTTCTTGGGGCTCTGAGTGACTCTCCCCATCAGAACCAAGTAGAAAGGTCTTACCTGTCTACCCACAAGCTACAGAGAAGGAATCTACCTCTGCTTTTCTCTATGTCTTTTGCTTTTTTCATCCAGTATGATTCCCAAGTGAATTACTACCAAACGAGAAATGTAGCATTTTTAATCCATTTTGTACCGATGCAAATGACTTTGGAAAGAGCAAAGCAAGAGATTGCCAGGTTGTCCTTCTCCAACGCAATGCGTAGAAGATCATATTGTACAAGTGCTGCAGGAAATTATGGCAAACCGACTTCTGGGGGCTATAGTGGTAGCTCTATCATTCATGTTTAGCCTCCTGTGGGTGCATTTTTCAATTGATATCCCTTAAATAACCTTAATTATGTGTATGTTAAAGTGCCTCATACAGCAGGGAAAATTGAGGAAGACACTTATTAAAAAGAGGCACCAGCACATGTGGTATTATTTTTACAGTCATCCAGCGTGTTGATATAAAGTATTACATTTGAGTCAAACCTCATTTGCGTGAGTAGTTAAAGTGAAAGCCGATCTGTCTTTGCATTGTGTCTCGAATGGCTGTCCAATTAGCGGAATGATTAGCCCGGCTAATATCAACAGAACCATTCCTGTGTCAATTTGACAGTTACATCACCGCACAGTTTTCAGCCACTTCCTGAGGGTTGCTGAATCAGCCCCAAGAAAACTGCAGCCCTACAAAATATCCCCAAGGAGAAGGGCATGATTCGCAAGCGTCCTTTTAGGAAAAGCCAGAGGAGGGTTTCTCAGGGAGGCCAAATATTTGTGTTGACATTTTTTTCGTATTTTTCCAGTGTTTTTTCTAAACATATGATCTGTTGTTCCCAGCTTCTGCTTCTGGAAAGACTGCTGAAAATTTGTTTGTTTTTACTGAGATTTTACTTGACCTTGAATGCAAGTTATTGCTTGAGCTACTGAATAGTGGTTTATGTTGTTGATACGTTTGCCATAAATCATTGCAGAGGAGTCTTAAAGGTGCACAGAAATATTTGTTTGCTTTCGTTTTATTTTTTTCAAAAAGCACTGTTTAAATTCCCAGTCATAACAGAACACATTTTTTGCTTATGTAGAAGGTTTACAAATAAATAAGTTCTTCTAAGAATCCTCAGCCTTGTTTATCATCTGTGGCTTGTTACTTCTCCCCCTTTTTCCTTTCAAGCAATGCCAGCAAACCAAACATGTCCCGGTCTGTATCTGCCTCTGGACAAGCAAACTGCTTTCCTTCCACTTTGCTGTAAGTTGATATTAGCTTCTAATATTCTCACCTGCTCCTTCCATCATATTTTGAACTTTCCAGTGGGCTTGTAAAGCCCTGAGGTCTTCATAAGATCTTTGGTTTAAAAGAAGAAAGAGGAAAGAATCGTGCACTAAGAAGAATTCCAATGTTGATAGATCCATCTGATTTTCAGAACATTTTGAGCACCTGCCTCTGAGAATATAGATGTGTTGAAGGCAATGCCAGCTGGACATCTGTAAGTGGAAGTATCCACATCCCCAGGTATTTTCTTAGATGTAAATTGAACCTCTCTATATTAAGTGCTATAAGCACCAAATGGCTCGTTGTTATAATTGTTATTTACGGACTGCGCATATGGAAGATACCATGGAAACATCCGTGGTTTTTGAAGACTGGACTCGTACACACCTAGTTAGATGTGTCTATGTCACTGTTTACTGCTAAAGTCCCGAGATCTGTGTGAGGTCAGAGCTCCAGAGCAAGCCAAGGAAAGACATCGATGGAAGGTGCAGGCTGCAGCCAGCCAAGGAGAGTCTTAACAGATGCAGGAGGAAAGGTCTGAAATTCCCCCTGTTTCTAGGAACTTAGCCTGGGAGGAGATGGTAGGCTTTGAAAATGGCTGAGCAGCATTCGTCATGGACAAGCTGCAGATAACTTTCTGCCCAGCAAAATGATTTTTGGGATGTTCTATGTTTCCAAAATGAAAGTTAGAATTAAAGTCTCCTGTGAGCTCATGGTAGTTTCACTGGAGAACCTTCAGGACTGTTATTAGTAGCACCTAATTATGATCGGAGCTGGACATGCCACTCACACAGACCAGCATGCCAAGCCTGAAACACCTTTGGTCTGAAATCCCTCGCTGGGATGCTGGGATCTTTCTACACACTTTTAAAAATACCATATTCTGCTTCTTCACAAACCTGACGATAGCTTCAGCTTTGCTTGGTCCTGCCTGTTGAAACTTTCTATAGATGAGTAAAAACCCACAAATATTGATTTGAACCCAGCTGTTCAAAGTCAATGACCTAGACTTCAATGTTCTCTTCAGCGTGCAATGTTCCTTTTTTCCTTCATTCTCCTTCCAGCCCAGAGAAAAGTTCATTGCACTAAATGGAGCGATTTTAACAGTAATTTGATCAAGTGTTCTGGACAACTTCTTCTGATTGTGTTTGCACATTATTCTTAAACGCAGAGTTGCTTTGGAGAGAAATTGGTAATTGTCCTATCCCAAGAATAAAACCAAAGAGAACTAACCCGGACAGTGCAGGAATGGTTTTCTAATAAGTGATTCTACAGACATTTGAGAAGTTTTTGGTAAAACATTCAGTAGCTCCAGGAAGTTCAGTCACTTCCTTATGGATTTCTAAAAAGTGGATGATAGGCATGTCCAAACCGATGATGGCAAAGCCCTGACACCGGTGCTAAATCTGGCAGTGGCAAATTTGGGCTGGCACCAATGACAATGAGCTATAAATGTTGTTAAAATAACTTTGGCACCAGGATTTGGGATCTGTTCTAGATTACCATTAATGCTCCTGTGGATGTCTGGAATTTCTTCTATGGTTTTTCCTTTCCAGGCTCTCTACTAAGATTCATCTTGGAGTCTGTAATTATTACCTCTAGAAAAAAACTTTTGTGCAGTATTAGGCTGTAACTAATTTTATTTTTTTATTCTTTTCCACAACACAAACCTGGATCTAATCAGCTTCCTTTTGTGGTTATTTCATTTGCAATTACCTTTGAGATGAAGAGTGAAGCCAGAAAGACACGATGAGTCCTTCCTTCATTCAGGAAAGACAGAGAATGAGTGCAGGTACCAATGTAAACCAAATTCATCAAATTTAATAATCTGTGATTTGTAGCTATATTACCGTTTATTCAGTGTCCTTTTCATGGGCACCCATCTGTTTCACTTGCAGTGGAGTCTCCCCTCTTTCCCCCACATACAAATAATCCTTTTTTTTTCCCTAACGTATTTGTTTAATAAGGAATTCTCCATCTCATTTAGCCCCAGAGGATACCTCTGTGGGATGCCCTTTGGTAAGACAGGAAGCCAGGAACGCAAACTGGATTCATGGTATGGAACGGTAAAAATCCCTTCAAATCCACAAAATGATTTTTGTTTAGAAAGTTGCCAAATGTGTTTTGTTGTCAGGCATCATGCCCCATTATGCTGGAAATGCCCAGGAGTTGTGTTCTTTCCCCTCCATGCCTTAAGCTGACATTGACTGAAATCCTGCCATTAGGGGAGTTTATAACAAGCAGAACTAGGTTGTTGCTCTTAGTTCAAACACATACCCCTTCATTTCCTCTAATTTTATACAATGTAAATAAATACTCAGCAGGGCTTGGAGGCTACTGGAAAGCACTGAATGCTGATCATGTGTTCTAAATAAGGCACTCCCAAAAAAAGCAATGCCTTTAGGCTGAGGAAGGTAATTGTCAGTTGTGGAGGAGAAAGGTCGAGGGGTGCAAGTGGGCTTTTTCCTGTGTTTGTCCGAGAGGATAAACAGCAGGGAAGAAATGCTCTGCTAAAATAAAACAAAGCAAAAGTATGAGGAAAATAGATGACTCCCCTGTTGGGTGGTAGGTTTGGCTAAACCAAATGGGCTTTGCTTAACAAAAGAGAATGCTTTTCGCTGATGAAACTGCTTTTTCCTGAAGCTGCTGCCCACCAAGTGCAGAGAACCATGGTCTAAGATTTGTTGCCCATGCCAACTTTGATGTTCTTGAAAATGGAGCTAGAAGCTGCACTCATTTCTGTTCCTTTCACTACTAAATACTTGTAAAATATCCATACAAAGAAGAAAAGGCAGTTTAAAGGGTCTTACTTGCAACCACCTTAATAATCAACTGAAATCAGAGCAACAAAGGCATTGTGACCATTCAGTCGGAAGAGTTTCAAGCCCGAGGCTCAGACCTTGGAGTCTCCCTATCTCCATATGACTGGTTCAGACACCAAGATTTTGGAGCATGGAGCACATGTTGGTTTTACTCAACTATAACCTGATCTTGCACCTCCAGCTGAAAGGGAAACTAGGAGTGCATATCATCCTAGAAATGGTAGAGAAGTGATTTGTGAGGGTATTTCACCCATCACAAATAACACGTCCCCCTCAGGCACCCAAGCTGGCAAAACCAAGCTCAAAAAACATTAAAGAAATTCATAGATGTCAAACCGAAGAAAAGGTTTAGCCCAACAGAATAGCGTCTCTATTCTATTCCCATTTGTTTTCTAAATTGTTTAATGTAAGGCACAGCCTTCCTTTAATTTTAGTTTTTTTGGCCAGCTTCAAGAATTTTAAAGAGATCGTAATGATCCCTAAATCACAGATAACTGAACCTATAAAACACAAACTCTGGTCTCCTCATAATGTCATCTCTTGCCAGCTCTCTGTCGGGAATGATTTTCAGTCAATTTGATCTTCAATAAATAATGGCCTAGGTAAACAGGTGAACTCACAGTAGGCAGACTAATCCTCTCGCCCCGTCCCTAGCAGAGCTGTCTCCAGGGCCAGCAGGAGGGACAGTTATGAGACTGGCAGGCCATACAGCTGTGTCCATTTGCGCTTTTTCAAGGACTTAAATAGCCCTCAAGTGTGATTTTATACTCTAAAACATCCTAAAATATGACCACATCCTAAATGCATTAAAGATTGTTCCAGGGCCCCTGCGGTTAAATGGAAGAACCAATATCCTTGAGTAGCTCTACAAATAGGAAAAGAAAACTACATCAAATGTATAGAAGACTATCACGGTGGATAAAGGGATATGCATATTTTGTTTGGGTTTAAGGAAAGAATAGGGAATCAAATGTCTTGCCAATATTCAGGTTCATTTCTTGCTGTGGTTTGGGAAAGAAAAAGGATAATGAAGACTGATCAAAATGAGCCAGAAACGATCACACAACGCCTTAATTCCTAAGACTGTCTTGAGAAACAAGAGGACAGACAGATAAATAGACAGGCTCGTGCCTGCTTAAAGTCATGCTCTTTGTCAAATTTACACCAAGATTTTAACCTGACAGAACTTAAATTGGCCTTAGATTTTTCTCTTGCTGGAGATTCAACCCTGAGGGACATTCTCTGTGATCTCCTTGGAATATCACACTAAAATAACTCTTATTTTTCCGTAAGAGCTTTGCTAACTCGAGATTCATCCTGTAGCACAGTTCCAAAGTATTTCTCATTGATAGAAAAGATTAATACAAGCAGTTGATCCTTTAAGGCAGGTTCAGTTGACTAGAAAGCAGCTACAGAAAGCTGGTTTTATAGACTCATTCTTTTTCTCTCTCTATATATTTTTTTGGTATGAATATATTTCACCTAGTTTTCAACTTAGTGCCATTGCATTTGACATGACTAGCTGTTTCTAATTGGAATTTTACAAAACTAATCAGCTAAGCCAGGTAAAATCGATTCCAAAGGAACAAGCTAGCCCTGTCTATCTGGAGGACTCAATGGACTGTATGGACTGTCAAGCCTTATAGGATGTCAAGCCCTGTAGGATGTCAAGCCCTACAGAACAGCTGAATAAAACCAGATGTGTTCAGACCTTGTCCAGTGCTACCTTCAACGTGAATGAAGCAGGTGTTTGGCTATTATCAGCTAAGCTGAGAAATCTGGGCTAGTTTTTTCCTTATCATGGGCTTTCAAACAACATGCTTCAAGAATGAAATTAAACTCATTCCCACTCAACACTGAAGAGATTTAGGTCGCACTTTCCTTGCCTTTCCACCCCGTATTCCTTTCATGACTTTTCCCCTTTTTGGTCTGAGGCCCAGCAATTTGCTGAGTAAGGTATCCAACCTAGTGATGGGATGTAACCCAGTGCAGTGGGTGGTTGGATAGGGCTGGGGCGAAATTCGAACTAGCCTAGTTAAAGCAAAATTGCTAAAGCCGGTTTTAATTTTTTTATATATTTTTTTTTTCATGCATTAGGATTTTTTCTGTGTTTTTATCAGAAATTCTGAAATTTGCCATGGTCTCATCAGCTCCTAAGTTCGATTTTGCTGACCCTGTGCTTTGAGTTGAAAACTGGGTTTATTAAGTTCTTTTTGATTGCCTCTATAATTGCCATTCCTGAGCTGTGCAGCACATCTGCACTCCCTAGAATTCTTTTTGGGCAGAAAACCAGAAGATTTGACATCCACTGGGAGAAGCAGTTCTTAATTTCTTGAGTGTATCCTGGGCTGGAATTATTTGACAGGAGAAAAATCACAAAGTTAACAAGGGTAAAATAATTGTAACAGTAATAATTCATGCCTATAATGAATTAAGTTTTAAAGCGCAGTCCTTTGAAAGACTTTGTAAAAAATCTGACTTCAACTCTTTATGTTTTGTTCATACTACTTTATTTGTAGCGCATTACTATGCATAGTACTGAAATACATCGAAAGGAGTGGTTAATGAGGCCTGGGTATAATATGGTGCTGGATATCAAAATATAGATTACAGAAGAGTGATATATAACATAATGGGGAGTAGACTGGCAGAAGTAGAACTCTGTTATACTTCTGTTCTAGAGACTTGCTCTTTTAAACCTGAGACCCATTGATATTCCCATCAGTTTCATTGGCTCTTCACTTAGAAATTTAGGAAGAGGTGATAAATTTCGACTAAGAATTATCAGGCAGTTTAGAAAGCTCATGAAAAACTTTCTCACAATTGATAGTTGGCTTTTCCCTAAAGAAACAGGTTGTTTCTGTTGCTATTATTTTACGGTGTGGTAGCTTCTTCTCTGACTTAGAAGAATTGGCCATGTCTGTTCGGCAAAAGTAGAACTCTTGACCTTATCTACAAAAGGAAATGATTCTGGTGTCATTTGCATCAATGTCACTAGCTTGATTTATTCTGAGGTGCCATGACTTACTTGGGTTGTAAGCAAGAAAGAGGAGGAAAAAGAACACTAGCCTCGGAGCAAGTTTCTTCCCATGGTTCACAGAAGAGCATCCTCCCCATCTGCTTTCTCTTTTATTCACGTATTAGTTACACTATTTCCTGGATCCTGCTTTCACAGTTTCCTTTGCTGTTATGTGGTCGGTATAATGTATTATAATGAAGCATAGGTAAAAAAAGGCTGTAAACTTGAGCTGGACGGATCTTGCCAGAATTTATCTCCTTGCAAAGCTGATGAGGTATCAGGGAGGTCTGGAGCATGGGGAGGTGGCACAGCCCAAGTAGGATAATGGTGACCACTGTAAATAGAAGAAATGCAAATAACCAAGTCACTTGTCACTGCTTTTATTCATATCTCTCTGCAGCCTTAAAGAAGGGCATTGTTAGAAGGCAGTCAGCACTGAAACAGATAAGAGAATAATAATTTGTTAACAGATACTCTATCATGTTAAAAATAATTGGGCTGGTTTTTATTATTTTTATTATTCCAGTAATATCTTTGCTCCCTGTTGTTCTATAGCCTCATTCCTTCCAGGAAAGTGAAATACTATCGTCCAATGTTTCTTAATTCCTTGCCATAGCAATGAGCATTGAGTTGGGCCCCTACGGAGCACTTCAAGAGTACAACAACATTTAGCAGTGTCAGCTTTGCTTTCTACATAATTGCAACTCAAGAGCCTGGTTTTAGGCTGCGTTTCTGTGATCTACCAACAATTTAAATAACAAAACAAAACCAAAATCTGAATAATCTACTAAATATCTCCTAAATTTTATCATTTAGCCCTCTTCTGCCATTTCCACTATTGGCAGCGTGCCTCTTCCTCATCAGACTGTAGCCCATTTCCTACAACTTCTCCTCCCTCATCGAACCGTGGGAGGCAAAGGGCCAAGATCTTCCATCTTAAGAAGGAACAAAGAAGCACCAGTAGACCAGCTTTGGCCCTGCAACTCCTTGGTTACTCGGAGCCAAATCCCCTTTTGTTCCTCCAGATCTGGTTTTGGCAGCTAGCTGGTGCGTTGCCCATCTGCCAAACGCTCTTGGCATCCTCACAGAGGATTGAGGACTGTGTGTGGCCAGGGCACAGGAACCTCCATCTCTGGCATGGGAACAGCTCTTGAGGGACTCGGCAGAGGCAGGTGCATCTCAGTGGAGCAACTCCAACCACAAGCTGGGCAAAGCAATTCCTCTTGCACCTTACCCTTTGTCTTGCCCCTTGGCGTATCTTTGGTTCAACTCAAGCTCTAGACCTCAGTGTGCATCTTATTTTGCATGAAGAACAAAGGCCATTCCAATGAGCTGTTCATTACCCAACACAAGACCTGTATGCTCCTTGCAAGGCCCAGGACCTCCTGTTGAGTAAATGGCTGAATTTTCCACTATGAGGCATGGATAAGGAGTGCTGAAAATCCTGCTGGAATAATCAAAGACACCTGCCACTGGTAGAAACTATTTTCTAGTCAAAGCCCAGCTTTTGCTAATAGAGATATACGGGATCATCAGGACTGCTCATAAAGCTGAGGCGAGAGTTTCGTTTTTCTCCTTGTGGGCAAAGCTTTCATATTCGCTTTCCTCTCATTCAAAAATAGTTCAACCACTTTGCTGGAAGTATTGAGGAAAATGTTATTTAAAATGTTAAATAGGCTCCCTCACCTTAAATGTTTGCCAATATTTGACCCTAAAATGAAATTTTAGGAGAATTTTCAGGAAATGAAACATTCAGGAGATTTAGCCAAAGGTCTACCTTCTTCTAAGCCATAAATTGTATTTGTAGAAGAGTCTTCTAGCCAAATTTGCCTGTTTCTTCCTTTGGATTTACTGGATCCCACTCTTTTTTAATTCTTCTGACAGCAGCTCGCACACTCCGTGCATCCCAGCGCTTCAACCAACAGCTGCATTTCACCCTGGTTTTTATGGGAGACTGCCTGAAAACTTTGCCTTCGCAGATCTTGGTTTTTAACAGCTCTTTGATTTGTTGCCGTCCTGCTCACTTCTCTGCTAAACTGCTTCACATGCTATTGATTTTCTTCCTCTCTGCCGCAGTAATCTTCTCATCTGACTGATGTGAGATTTCAAGAGCCCTGCGCTGAGGCTTCCTCCTTCCCTTCCAAAAGAGTTCAACAATCTCCTCGGGTTTTTTTTTCCCCTTTTTTTTTTTTTTTCTTTTTTCCTTACATCATCCTCATGGCTCACATCCTTTCTCTGCATCTCCCTTCTGATTCATTATGTAACCATGAATCTCTCTTCAAACGCAGAACATCTGGGGATGGAAGGAGAAGGGTATAATTACTATAACATGTGGTAGGAACAGCAGATTATTTTGGTATTATCATTGCAACTTCCTTATATTTCTCTTGCTTCCCTTTTGGCATTGCAGAGGATAGAAACTAGCTGAGTGGAATATTTCCTTCCAGCTCTCTCCAGAGGACAGAAGGCAGGTTCTTGCCAGCGAGATGGTGGTCAATTTAGAGAGGGCACAACCGAGGTCATCATTTGAAATGCACATGATATCAAATGATGCCATAATTATTAGGTGCTGATATCATGGCACTCCCTGCCAGGAGAGCTTGCAGTAGAATAAGTGGCTCTGTACTCCTTAGAGGTGAGAAAAAAAGAGCAGTGTTTCAGTACCACCAGCACCACCACACCTTGGTCCCGCCACCATGGAGTGAAGTCCACCAGGAACAGGTCCATCTTCCCCCAGAGGAGATATTGTTTAATAAATGAGAGACTGCTGAGATGAGAAACACCCCTAGCCCCACAGTAGCTCTTCAGAAGCCTTGTAATATTTTGGGGTTGGTTTCTGTCCTGGAAAGCAGTCAACAGATCTCAGCCATCCCTGCTTTGGAGATGGCACTCTGTATGAATTCCTTCACGCTAAGCCCAAGGTGAATGTTCGTGTGGATCAATCTGATGAAGACTTGCAGTTGGTGTCATAGCAAATAAACTTTACTATGGAAGGACTTCTCAATGCTGATAGCCAGTATTTTTTCTGCCAGTTGGGTCTCTGAGATACATCTCCATAGCCACAGCTGTCAACCCAAAATGCACACTAAACCTGTGTGTGAGGCTGGTGTCACATGGCATTGGAGATTACCTGGCAATCAGAGGTTACATCAAGCAGTCTATAAGTAGGAAGGAAAATATATATACTCATATATATTTATTCAAATATTCAAGGGTGGTATTAATGTAAATGCACGTAATTTCTTACACTTCTGTTTCCTCATTGGTACCTTTATTATTTATCGTAGGCCTTTGCAGTAGAACAAGTGGTTACTCTCCCTCAGGGTCCCATCTTCTCCACCTAACATGCTTGATCCCACTGCAGGGACAAGTCATACGCTGAATTTATGAGACTGGAGTAATTTTCGGAAGAGCCCACAGTGGTGCCATAAACACAAGTTCCGGCTGAGGTAGAAAAGAGTCTATAAGTGTGCACCTCTTCACGGTCCCTCACGCTAGCGAGGGAGGCAGTGGAGACTGATAGCTTATGAGCATCGCTGGCATCTGCCTCTATATCCTCCTTTGTTGAACATTGGCAAATACCAACAGGGACTATATGCCATAATACTTAAAGCTCAGTGAATAATTCATACTGAAATCCATGCTAAAGAAATTGACTGTGTTTCTATTCATGAATTACCCATGAGCAGATGTCAAGTTTTTAAATGTGCTTGTTATTAGAAAGTATTCATTAGATAATTTCTGCAAATACTCATCGGCTTTCTCTTTGTTCTGAATTCAGTTTCTTGTTTGCATCTAACGTTAAAAATTGAACTGTTTTGACTTCGTGCAGAAATCAGAGAGTATGGTCTTCTGATTTCTGTTTGGAAGTTGCTTGTCTCCAAGCGGTATATATAGTAAGTGTGGATCCAAATCCTCAATTAATATTTGGTATGGTTTGTTTGATAATAACGGTTTGGTTGCTGTCTCATTTACCAGGTTATTCATGTCCTCATAGAAAATGGCCATCACAAACTATCTGCAGAATTAATACCCATCATTGCCCAAATGCAAATAGATAAACAAAAATTATAGCAATTTCTTCACTCTTTCCCATAGCCAAGTCCCTGAGTAATATCTGCCCTCTCTCCACATTGTTTTATTCATCTGTCTCAACGCATCAAAAAGTTCTGTACTAAGTCATCGTGTTTTGCTTTCTTATCAGTCTTTAAGGAAAAGATCCACTGTGATTTTTTTCAGCAGTGATGCAGACATATGATATCAATTTAATACTAACACCATGTGGGACTCATTGGCCTGACTCGTGGGCTGCAGATTGGCGTTTCTTTGCAGTTATCATAATCGCTTCCGCTTGCTTCTGCTTCTCTTGCCTCCTGGCTGCTCTAGCCAAGCTCCAGTTGAAAGCCCTGTCATGGGGCACATGAGGTTGCACGATGCCCTTCTCCCTGGTGGTGCTGTTTGATCTACTGAGGTACTGTGAGCTGGGTGCTAGGAGGGCTGATAGGATGAGAGGCAATGGTTTTAAGATAGAAAAAGGTAGATTTAGGTTGGACATTAGGAAAAAGTTCTTTGATATAAGGGTGGCTGAGCACTGGAACAGGTGGCCCAAGAAGGTGGTGGAGGCCCCATCCCTGGAGACATTCAAGGTCAGGCTTGATGGGGCTCGGAGCAACCTGACCTAGTTGGAGATGTCCCTGCTTATTGTAGGGGGTTGGACTAGATGACCTATAGAGGTCCCTTCCAACCCAACATGTCCTATGATTCTTAACCTTAACCTTTAGTATTTATGCCTTTAGCCTGTAGTGATAGGATGAGGGGTAATGGTTTTAAAGTGAAAGAGGGTAGATTTAGATGAGATATTAGGAAGAAATGCTTTACTGCAAGGTTGGTGACACACTGGAACAGGCTGCCCAGAGAGGTTGTAGATGCCTCCTCCCTGGAAGTGTTCAATACCATGTTGGATGGTGCTCTGACCAACCTGGTCTAGTCGGAGATGTCCCTGCCCATGGCAGGGGGGTTGGAATGAGATCATCTTTAAAGTCCAACCCACAGCATTCTATGATTCTATGACAATGGTTTAGAGATTGACCAAAACTGCTATTTGCTCTGCATTGAAGGTGAGGAGCAAACTTCTGAGAGTCATTTACTGCCTCGTCTCTGCTGAGGGAAAGGTATTGAACAACGGGGAGAAATCAGTGAACTACGCGGTCATTTCTGACCAGACCCGAACACATGTTCATTCTTCTTATCACCACTGCTATGTGAAGCTGTTCAGAGATTTCATCTCATAGAACAGATACAAGAAGAGGAGGGTGAGCTGAAAGGGGAGAAATACACCCAAGCATGGAAGTATAATGGTTTCTGAGCTGCTCTGCATTCTGTGGAAATCTTTCCATACGGCCTGGGCTGTTTTTTAACAAAATAGTGCGGAGCTGCCAAAGACTCAGAACAGATAAATTTAACCTTGTGTGAAACACAGAGGACAGATCCTTCTCTGGCATAGCTACACTGAAAACCACAGAGAAATGTTGCTTTCCACCAGCTGAGGATCCAGCCTAGAAGATCTGGCTTTGGAGGATGGAAAACCACTACAAAACATAAGCTCTCAATTTGATGCACATCTTGAAGGCCAGTGGTGACTGGTGCCTTCCAGCTATACATCTCACACAAGCCATAAAGCTGATGAGCAGTGAAGAGACACACTAGATGGGGATGTGACAGCTGGAGCAAGCGGGAACATAGGAGAAGGTCTTTAATTTGATTTTGTCTGTCAAACAAGAGAATAGTTCTTGTGGTAAGAAACATAAACCAAGTCTGTACTTCTCATCAAAAGCAGAAGAGGGTTTGATGACAGGAGTAGTTTGCTTGCTTGCTTGCTCGTTCTTATTTGATTTGTGGCATGAGATTGATGAGTTTCTCAGGTGCAGTTGAAGGGAATAGCTGTATAATCCTGCACAACACTGCTCATCAGATTTATCACAGAAATGTACTTGCAGAGAAGCATCAGGGCAAATGCAATTACTTCCTCTTAACTCGCAGCTGCAAATATGGAGTGGGCACAAAAGAGCTTTCCTAGTTAAATGTGGGTTTTCATTTTAAATTGACTTTGGGGACATCGTGCCCAAGAAATGATACAATCTAATGTCTTTCCTTCATTTTAATTAGATCTCCCGTGCTTTAACTGTGATGGCGAGATTCCTTGATGTTACCGCTCCTTTAAAAATGTTAGTTTGCTTTAAAAGAATTGTTGCAATCTCCAGATGATGCTGTAAGCGAAAAGGAAAACAAAAAAAAACCCCACACATACTGAACTTATGCACACTGGTCTGTCAAGAGCATATCATTTGTAAATCTAAAAGACATTCAAAGCCACAGATCTTCGTTTCCAAAAGGCTGATCTTGTTAGGGGATAAAACTAGCCAGGACAATGAGGACTAACACCACAGCCCTGCAGGGAATGTTTGTACTGTTGGAGCATTTAGCCAAAAAGAGAAGGTTCCCACCTTTCTGCTGCCCAGTTTTCTTCATCCTAAAGAACATCATGGGCCACATTCTTTGGATTCTTTATCAATTCAGCTGAGTGTTTGGCTAGTTTACAGGCTGGAGAAGGAAGCTTTTTAGGTTTTTCTATGAGAGAGGATGCAGATATAGGGTTCTTACTGCCTTGTGTAGACGTAACAGAGGGATACGAACCCAGCTGCACATGGAAATGTATTTCATCTCTTTATGTGCTCTGCAGACACCTTTTCTTCTCCGACAGCAGAATGAGAAGCAGCAATGCTGCACGATGTGTAAATGAAGAGGTCTCCAGTAGCACAGAGGTGAATTCTCTCTCTGGGTCTCACATAAGGTTTTATCACAGAAGCTGGCAATGCCTGGCTGATGTTCCTTTCTGCCTCTTCTCTCTTTTGCTGCAACCGCTCAAGTTTGTGTCAAAATGTTAGCACCAAGTTTAGCTCCTGGAAACAGATAGATCCGAGTCGTTGGTAATTGGCTTACAGGTATTTGAGGGTAAAATGCAGCCACTGAAATGCCAGTAATGATTGCACCCAACGCTGTTTAGTTTGTCCTGTCAGATCCCTCTAGAAAGAGAATAATTTCTTGTCTTATGCCTGGTCCATGAAGCTGCAGCATGTTGCAATGTTCTTCAGGAGTCTCATCGCTGATGCGCCTCATGCTCCTGTCCCACTGTCAGTCCTGTTCTAAACTGCACTTGACCCAGAGCTATTACTGGAAGTGCCATTCCATTACATGCATTTGAACTAAATGTCAAGGTAGATTAAAACAAAAGCGCCATTATTCTTTTTTTTTTTTTTTTTAAATACATTAAAATGGCCCCAAATCTATTTAAACAAACTCCCACAGAATGCTCATAAACTCAACAGCTGGGTGGAAACTATGCACAACTTTCAGGTAAATTCCAGGGCTTGTTCAAGAGAGAAGAGATCTTGCCAGCCTCTATTCTGCGTCAGCTTTATTGGTCACAGACTTCCCATTAATTAGCAGAAACATCAGTGATCTTGTAGGTTGCCTCTTATTTCTGAGGTGTTGCCTGCTCTCCCTCCCTTGCCGAGGCTCCCAGTGTTAAAAAGCTGACCTCAGGCTTTGGGGATTCAATAAATCTGTTACCACATTCCTCTGATAAATATTTTCTCAAGCTGTTTAGTAGAACTGAACAGCAAAGGGAACTGCGGGTAGTAAGAGTGGCCAAATAAACATTCGCATTAGTGAGTTGATTTTCCAGCAGCGTTGGTGCTACTGGAGCTGGCCACCGTGGGCTGCAGGCTGCCTCTATCCACGTGGGTGCTGCCTTATGCTGTTAAAGGTACATTGATGTGTAGGAGATCAAAGGTGACCTTGGAAAACTCATCAGCAAAAGACCTCTGTGAGACCTTCTGTATGAAACAGAAGAGTCAAACGGTGCAGGACACCAAGCAAGGGAATAGTGCATTCAGTCTTGTGTCCTGGGGAAACTTCTTAGCCAGGATGGATGGACAGCTGTTTCATGTCAGAAGGAAGGACTTTGGGTCATTTCAGAAACTTCAGGGCTTTAAATATTTATTTTTAGCTTCAGATATTATTCTTCCCTCCTTTATTTCCTACTACATCTCTCAGACTTCCTAAAATCCTGCTCTACCACCCATTGCCATGAATTCAGCATTCGTACTGGGCATCACAGAGGCAAGTGGGCCTCCATGAGGATGGATGATCTTTCCCTGGACCTGAATGGCTTTGTGCTGAGTAGAGAACTGGCTTGGATCAAATTCTTGACAACATATGGGTTCCTTAATTTCTTTTTGTACAATTTTTGCAGAATGCAATTGTTGCGGCTATATCAAACAAGCGTCTAGCAAATGTCACTCCTCCTGAACTTGGAATCAGGGATGAAATGTCAGTTTGACTTGGGCTGAACTGGAGGAGAGAATAATCTAAAACCAGTAAGAATTTTTCTCAGCTTAAAAATTCTGAAGAAAATTACTAAATTTCTTTATTCCAGATTTTAATTTTTGAAATAGAGCAACGCTCATTTCATGACGTTGTGTTTCAGTGTGTCTGAAACAGCTACGAATGGTTTATGCTTAGATAGTTAATTATGGGTTAGTAACTATTGGTCTTTTGGCCTGTTCTTGAGATCGTGGAACTTGACCTAATCAGGACTCCTTCCTCCTTGGCCTCATTCAGTAATTAATTTGCCATATGGCTTGGAAAACAGCAAGCAGGGTTGTTTCTTTCCTGCATAGCATGGTTTAAGGAGTCTCTGTGAAGTTCTTTCAAGATGAGCAGCTAGACATTGCTAGAAGCGCAGCGAATTTCAGTGCAAAACTATTCCAAAAGTTAAACCTATTCCAAAAGTTAAACCTCAAATTGTCAAAGGCGTTCCCTTCAGCTAGCAGTGCCTTTCCTGCAAACTCCCACAAATAGAAGTCCAGCAGAGAAAGAAGCTGATAAATTAGACATAGATCTATGAAGAGAAAGGGAGCCAGAGACCAATACCTACAAGACATATGTCTTTATTTACTCAAACATAAATCAAACAGAACAGGAACTTCTGCAAGTAAATCGGATTCCGTTTGTATGTTTTTCCTGACACATAAATCTGGCTGTAGCAGAATGGCATGAATAATAGAGGAACCGAACTCCCACAGTGAGTAATCTTTCATTGAATCCGGACTGATAACTTACCCTGCTGAGCTGGACCTTGGTGCTGCCGCGGTGAATCGCGGGATCACCAGAGGCAACATGGGTATGTGTTTGCTGAAGAGTTTCTTTTGCTGAAGGCAAAATGGCTTGGGCATGAGCTCCTGTGTGCTACTGTAGATCCAACCCTTATGGATGTTATTTGCTAGATAAAAAGGACTCTCTCTTCTGCGGCCCTAAAGAAAGAGGCTGCAGCTATTTAGGTAACAAATAGCAAAACATAATGCAGGGGATCTAATGAGAGCAGTGCCAAATGGCAGTGAGAAAAAATAAACCTCCTGGACATAGGTTTGTGCATGAACTTCACTATACTAAGATGTAGCAAGAACCCAGCTATCCTCCAAGAGGTGGGGAAGCATCTCTTGAAGCATGATGGGAACAGGTTTCAGGCTCCCAAGTCCCCTGTTCCCAGAAGGCACATGCCATCCTTTCCCAACAGTCAAGCTGATGGAATATTCCCAGAAAGCTGCAAAATGATAAGGTATGGTAACAGTTATTTGCACGCTGTACAGGAGCCTTCTTGGCAGCAGCTATAGCCACGTGGCTCGGAGACAGCTCACCTGGCTGACAATAGCTCTGCTACATCTACATGAAGTATTAACTACTAAAGGCTTTCGCAGCCAGATTCACGAGGCATTTCCAGGAGAGAAAAATCCCCTCTTTCTTAGCTATGTTTTGCTGTCCAAGCTGCTGAGACTGCAAATTTGACCATCTTATAACTTGAAGAGACCTTAGGTGAATCCAGTCTCACTCTTAGGAATGTTATCTTTTCAGTTTTGGCAAACAGAGGATATTTTCTTAGAGATTCCTCTTGCTTGCACTAAAATGGAGAAAGATGGAACATGAGAGAGGGTTTTACTCCTTTGGCTGACAAAGTCTGCTTTGAATAAAAAAAAAATGGATCATGCAAAATATTATTAATGATCAAATCCACAGTTTTCGCTACGCCAGAACATTACTCAAGGTCATATCCCCTGAAATCCTTCTTTGACTGATGGAGTGGTTTCTTCCAGTTTAAGCGCAGTCACAATATTATCCCTAATGTAAACTGGCAACATGGATGTTTTTGCAGTTGGTGTTGGTAAAGCATTCCCAAGAGTGGCAGATTACTTTCCACCATGGAAAAACAAATTCCACCCTCCCTGCCATCACCCCCAATTCCACTCACCTTTTCCAAACAGTACATTCAGTAGGAAATCCTGATGATGTTAAAGCTACTTCTGCTGAAAACCTGGCTACCTTAATTGGTCCTGTTCACTTGATATATGACATTTTCTAAGTCAAAGTTTTCCTATGCTGAGCATCCATTAATTATGTATCCAATGAGGCCTTCCTGGTACCGTATCAAATCCATTAAAACCTACCTTGCAGGAATGGAAAACGGGTAAGCAGATCCACGAAGAATAACAAAACAAGTTCCTCTGGGGTGTGTTAAAGTACCTTAATGCAGCAGGGCAGCTGTCAGGGCTACGGCAGCAAACTGTTTCAGAGGCTGTGAGTGGAGAATAGACCTAGAAGCAGCTCTTTGGAGCATCGGGTTGGCAGAGATACCTGGAATGATCACATACATTAAGTCTGTTGATGCTGAGTGTCTCATAAATACCCTGATATATAGCAGGAGGAGCACAAGAGTGGCTCCTGCAGAGCAGGACATGGTGGATTTGATGCCTGTGCTGGAAAAGGGTCGACCTGGTTAAGGAAAGAAAGGTTGCAGAGACAAGGAGGGGGAAGGAGGAAATGAAGGGAGCCTTACTTAAAAACCGCAGTGCGGTTTTAATTCTACCACAATTGGAGTTAATGGCCAAGCTCCTCTCAGCCGCAACGGTCTAGAAGACAGTTGCGAGGCTGATAGTTTTTTAATGACTTAGCAAAGAAGCCATCTGGAAGGACAAAGTGCTGCATTATTTCTCGATTTGAATGATGCTGATGTGTAACATTAATGCCATAACATCCAGCAAGTTATGGCAGCTACACTGGAAAGGGACCACGTTGGTTTTGCCACCAACACCTGGCTGGCAAGTTCAGTAGGACATAGCAACAAATTTTCAAACTACACCACACTGCTCTAAAAGAGGAGTCGTCCACAGCTTTAGCAACTTGTCATCCAAAGAGACTTTTCTGAGGAAACAACCCTCAAAACCACCACCAACAGAAAACCCCACCAAAACCAGATGACACACAGAACGAGCCCCTTCTGAAGTGATGGGGATAGGTGGTGTTTCAGGACACTGTGCATGTCTTGTGGCCAGGTCTCTTCCCTCTGCTCTCACCCTTGCATGAGCCCAAGCAGGAACCAAGGGCTCACATTTCCCACTACCCTGCTGCAGTTCTGAGCATGGGTACGGTCCTGGGGCAATGCCTTGAGAACAAAAACCATAAAATCTTGCCATCAGAAAGGCCTCTAATGAAAATAGCACACTGACAACTTTACTCATGACAGTTCTTGCACTTTGTGTCTCTGAGCCAAACGTGGATTTCTAGTTTTCCGGCTGTGAATCTAGAAAAATAAGAACTACGTCAATTAAACTTGTGTCAGTAGTTCTAAGGAGATATCTCTGCAGTTTATTTGTGAACCTGCTTTTAGAGAGATGTAAGAGGGCTGACAAAATGCCACATAGCCATGGTTAGGCTGGATTAACTTTACACGTTCACACAGCCTGTGGATTGGAGTTGAACCAGATCCTGCTTATACTGTGTTGATTAGACATCCTCTACCTTCTGAGAATTGTACAGCTCCTTAAAAATCCATTTATTCACCCTAATAGCTGTTTGCTTGGGGTGGTATCTGGATTCATGGACTTCAGACATTCTAAATTTAGACATCAGTCATCCTAGGCTCCCTTTATCATGAGAGGAGAGAAATGACTCTCTCTGGAGAGAGATTCATCACATGTTAAAATAGGTGTCTGAGAAAGGAGAGATGGATAACTCTTTGGAAGGGCTTATTTCTCTAGATGTCTAACCAAAGTTATTGCCCATGAATCTCAGCTTATCCATCTCCTAGAGTCCTGCTCTCCTCCAGCTTGTATGTGCAGGTATCTGGCTGCACACCCACCCAGCCTAATGATTCTGTTCTTTATAAGGTGTGGGCATCTATCTAGAGATATGTATGAAAAATAATTAAAATTCACCAATGACTACAAAGGACTTTTCATATTTCACTGTCTACTTATCTCTGTTAACTCAGATAAATTAGGTCAACCAGAGAATGGGGCCCATGTGCTAAAATCATCAGTGGATGATGTCATGGTCAAAATGAGTCCTCTTTTAGGAGTTTAAAAGGTAATTGAAAGGTTATTTTTTTTAGAAGTTCACTACAGTTTTTCTAATGGGAAGTAAATGAGATTCAGGTCATAGTCAGGCAAGCTCACGGTGAAGTCATAGGGTGAAGAGAGGGAAGATGGAGTTGAAGATTAATTTGATTAGGATTTCTTAAGATAATATTTGATTTTATGAGGGATTTAAAAGCAGCAAGGTCCATTTACTACATCTGAGCTGTTCACTCTTTTTTTTCAGGCTACATGGAAAGGTGCAGAGCTTTAGTTGGAGTTAGATGGTCACAAATGGAGAAAAATTAATACCAGTTACAATAAGAATCTGCAAAGTGTTAGCAGAATAAGTGGATTTGATTAGATGCAGAGTTGAAGATTCTCTGATTTCTCAGGGAGTTTCCTAATTTTTATGATCCACAAGCTGCAAACTTTTAACTTGGGTGAATACTACAAGCTTTTAATTCTACTACAAACAAGGAAGTGAAAGAATCCACAGGAAGAAAACAATTCCTTGCCATATTTGTGGTTTCCCAAAGAAGTTACGAAAGGTAGAGATCTGTCTCCTGTTGCTACCAAATAAACTTTTAGAACTTTGTAACTGACTGAAATAGGAAATAACATGGATTCAAGGACAAAATCCCCAAATTAGCAGACATGGGATAAAGTCCTTTGGCACTGTATAACATCTAGTGTTTGTGAAGCGGTGTAAGCTCCAGTACGCAACACACTGACTGAGGGTGTAGGACAATGGAGACCTGCTGGTGCAACAAGAAGTTCTGAAAGAACTCCGACATACAGCACACACTCGCCTGGGTTGCGGAGCAGAGAATAATTGTTTTGATTCTGAGGACACTCACAACAGTTCTGCAGGCCATCCTAGCTCCGAACAATCCATTAGTGTCACCGAATTAGAAGACAGGGAGAAAAAAAAAAGGAAGATAAACTTTCTGTTTGCAGTTTATGAACGCATCCCCAGAGGTGGCAGAGGACTATTAAATATCCATCAAGCTCCGGTGTGCCAGCACATCAGCTAAGTTTGTTTTTGCAGGAAGTTTGGCGGGTCACAATAACTTTACCGGTGTCTGCAGAGCATCCTGGCTGCCTGCAGGAAGGATTTTCTGTGTGCTGCATTTGACTCTAAAGCTATGACAACCCATAAATGGCTTGGCTGAAACCTGCATGAACAAGAACAGATCTTTACTCCAATGACACTATGTGCCTCTTGTGACCTTAAAGTGGTTTCTTGAATCAACGAAACAAAATGAGGATTTTTCAAGGGGATAGATATGGAGTGCAAATTGGGAGGAGGAGAAAGTAAAGAATCTAACTGAAGCTTCTCAAACTGTTTTTGTTCTTTCCCTACAAAGAAGCCTGAACCAAGGTGATGTATAAGTCAAAAAGATTCAGGGGGATTTAAACCTGGAGACTGTCGTTTGTTCCTCTCACTATAACCACATATTTGTGAGTGCCCTACAGTACTGGGCACGCTGACATGTTTGTGAGCCACAGTCTAGGGCTTGCCCCCTTCTTTTCTTACAAGAAAAATATTTCTGGTGAAAATGCATGCAAGTCAAGATCAATGAGCCAGCTTGTGCACACTCTTGCTTTCCTCTTGGACTTTGGATAACTGCCCAGTCTAGACGTCATTCTGCAAGTCATACAGACGTTATTTTCCTTCACCTCTTCCAGGAGCTTTCCTTACCCTTCCATCTTATCAAAGACTTAGTATTTAAACAGCTTAAGCTTGATTCAGCTTGTTTCTGATGAATTGGCTGTAGACCATTTCTTCAGGCAGTTCACCAGTCAGAGCTGCGAAGCAGAAGACATGAGCTTACAGGATGGGATAGGCAGTACAGGCAGGCTGGAGGCCATGAACTCCTTCAGCAGCACTGGATCCAGAAGAGCTTATGTGTCCACAGCTCATGGACAACTTTTTGCTGTGACCAGGAATACCAAAATGCATCTCCAAACTCCTTGGTCTCATTGTCACCCCATCTCCCTTCTTATGACCAAGTCAAACTTCTCAATTTGGGAAGGTCTTTTAACTGTTTGGTGGATGTTTACAGTCCTGGCTTTTAGCATTAGCCAGCTAAGTCTTCCAGCTTTATGGAAACAGGGCCCTTGAAGCTAACAGCTTGCCCTGATTTCTTCCCAGTGTGTTTGAGGCAGATTATCTTGATTTCTTGGGTTGCTTTCCTGTTTGCTTTTTCTTGAGTCCCATCAAGTTAGACAGATGTGTGCTATAAGGGGTCTGCTAATGTTTATAGCTTTACTCTAACATTACCTCCCTATTGTCAATATTTATGCCGTTGTTACAGGGTGATGTACTTAGATGTGCACAAAGAAGCCTGAATTCCCTATCCACTACTGCTTGCATGTCCCATCACTGTAAATACTAATGCAATTATTAAGGAAATGTTTCTTCTCTGCACGGGTAAAGGAAGAGGAGTGATATAAACTATGTAAAAGCAGAAACATGAACCTCCATCTCCAAAACCAGGAGCTGCTCTCCCAATGAGGAACCAACTTTTGATAATTCTCTTACACAGAGCGCTGAGGAGCATCTGAACAGGGATGAGAACAGTACTTCTGTCTCAGTAGTGGGTGAGGTAAGAAGACCTAGAAAATAATTTAAAGCATATTTTTCTTAAATCCATGATGGTCCAAGTAGGCTTGGTCCTAATTTCATTTAGGGTTGGGAAGAGAGTTCAGGAAAACAAATGGGTCTCTCCAGATTAAACATGGGTGGAAGTCTGTGTAATGAATTGAATTGGCCCTAGGATCATTTTGCTCATCCTTGCTTTTGTGAAAATATTTGCAATGTGACTTTTGGGCCAACTGAGAACTGCCTCTGTTTGTTAAGGACCGCAAAGAATGTTTAGAGTAGAATTTTGGAAAATGTCTTTGAATAATGTGGATTAGTGGTGGCCTGTGTAATTTAAACTTTGCCATAATTAAATACCAACAGTAATTAGCAAATAACATCCAAAAACTGAACTTACATAAAAAATATCTGTAGAGATGACCAACTGTCATGAGGACTTGTAATATTGGGAAAGCTGCAAATGATCCTGAGGGTTGTCATCTTCTTTTCCCCCTCTAACTCCAGAATACTGGAAAGCTCTGTGGGCTCCACGGAGGGGAAGGATCTTGGATTTCTTCTGCAGCAGCCTGTGTCGGAAAATGGGACTGAGCACTTCTAACCTTCTGCCTGAGCAACCTGATTCATCTATTTGGGTGCTTGCGAAGCTCAAAGAGTAGTTGCTAAGTATTTTGTGACTGTTCTTACTAAGAAGGTCCCTGGAGCATCTGCTGCCCAAGGAACTGGGCTTTCTTCCACCTGTGTGGGACTGGCACCCAGGAGTGACACAGAGAGCACTGAAGGCTTTATTGTCGTGGATGGGGAGTGCTCGTCTTTCTGCTGTGGTCTGCAGGAGGCCAGGCTGTATTTCTGGGAGCAACAACGGACACAGGAAAGAACGCAAGTGAAAAATGTAGGAAAAGGAAAGAATAATGGGAATCCATGATTTATGAAACAGCACAATGAAAGACAGAAATAAAGGAGCCTGGAGTTTTATAAGATTGTCTGCATTCATTTGAGAAGCAACACAAGAAGCGAAGCTTTGTAGCTCTAGAGACGATATTCTCTCAACTTTTTATGTCTGTTCAAATGCCCAGTGTGTGGATTTGTCAAGCTTAAAAGACTAGCAGACTTGGAAATCTAATTCTTTTCTCTGCAAGCCAGGTAGGGCACAGGCAACCACCCAACTTTCCCATATTTTCCTGCCAACATTTTCACTTTACACTTGAAGGGACTTGGTGCAGAGGGTACATCGAGATGCAGGCTTTGTGTTTGTTCTGCTCTGTAGCAGAGACATACAGAGATGCCAACGATGTGTGAGGATTATGGGAACGTCTGATCCTTTGTTTACTTCAAAATGAGCTGAGAAGGTTCAAGAAACAGCATTAAGCAGCACCAGCTGAACCTGGCCAAGGAAGCAAGAGTCAAGGGGACGGTTGGTAACTGCTTTGGGCAGAGCGGGTGGAGAAGGGTCGTATACTGACTCCTCACCCAAGACATCCATCCAGGACATAAGCATATCTGAAACTAAAAACAAAGTGTCTCCCTGGCCTCGTTACTAGGATTCCTGAGCAACTCTCCATCTTCCATGGTATCTTCACAGCTGGTTGCCCGGACATCCTCCAAAGAGGTGCTCACCGAGCCTTTACATCAGGAGGGTGCAAGGATATAAGGAGGACCCTTCTGCTGAGGCATATATCTCTCCCCAGAGGAGACAATATCCTGCTTTCAGCTGGCTAACATCAGACAAGTTCTGCCTCCAGTGAGTATAGTGTGTCCACAGCAATGCTACAGACAAGCAGGATCTCGTTTTGAGTGTGTTCCCAGTCAAGTGGATGAAAGACAGCTCTGGGTCAGAAGCTGTGCAGCAGTGCCAATATAATGCTGTGCCTGAACTATTCATCCCAACGCTGCGGGTGATAAAGACATATCCCAGCATGCCTGGGATGGAGTAAGGGGTTGAAACTGCATTTCGTTTCTTTTAGGCGGGCATTCCAAGTTATCTAATTCCCATTCGGACTTCAGTATGCGTCCTAGTTGTCTGCAAGCTAAAATTCAATATCTGAAGATATCTTGTGCTGCAACCATTGAAACCTAAACCTGTTATTTTTCCTATTAGTTTCTGATGAGACTGATTAAGATGTAGTGAAGTCAGATCTGGGATGCAGGGTAACACATTCCAGCTCTGCTCACAATAAGCGTCTCAGATTTACTCCTGCATCCCAAGTGTTCCCCTCTGATACAGGATACTGCATTCCCACAGAGTTCTTAAATCCCTGCTATGCAGAAGAAGTGTGTGGTCAAGGGTGTTTTGCATTGTCGGATAACAGATTTCAGTGATGTTTCTCACATCTTCAATGCAGTAGACGATCTAGTTTTTAAGAGAGGACTCACAGACTCGTTCTTTTCTGTGAAATGGCAAAAATTGGACTTCATTCAGAGCCACAAAGTCTCCATCTAAAATCTACCTTGCCCTCCACCGTTTCAATGTGTTGCTACTTGCACATGGACAATAGATCCAGATAAAATGACTGATCTTCTCCAAGAAAAAATGAATGCCTTCAAACATGAAATATTCACTTCATTTAGGGCCTACAGGATTTTTGGAACTCCATGCTGTGCCACAAACCTTTGGCTGCAGCCCTTTCCATCGGCTCATCCAATTCGCCCCTCGCCTCGGGACATCCTGACTCCATAGCAAAAGCCCATGCAATTCATTTTAATACCTGCCCGATCTTCTCGTTTTCATGGACCACCCAGACCTCACCAAGCTAAAAGCCCTCTGGAAGCTAAAAGATAGCCAGATTTCCACAGTATTTGTTTTGGGGGGTCTGTGGTTTTTTTCCATCCAAATAAACTGTGACAGGCTCACATTGGAATTGATTGAATCAAATCAAACCTGATTTCATATTACAGTATCATCTGGATGGACTTGCTGACTCTAATTGAAAACTAATTATGTGCCTCTGCTAAACCGGTAGGTTTTGATTGTGGGAGGTTCAGGGACTAAAGCACTTCAGGCTTTTCACTTGGAGAGTGTGTTAAGGCTACTTTATAGAGAAGGTACATAGAGCAAGATGGCCAGAAGAGCAAACAGATAAAATCTCAATAAGCCCAAACCTTGTAGACGGTGAAAATCAACTTAGCTTCACTGAAGTCACCATCAGGAGGAACCGCTCCACTGCGTCCTTGCTCGAAGGAGTTTGTAGACTCCTTTTGAGCATAACACAGTAAGAAAGATAACAAGCCAGCAGGGAGAGCTGCGGAAGGACAGGACACCATGACTAATGCTTCGTGACTGCTGAGCAGAGACGTGGTGTGCAGCACTGTGGGAGGTTTAGTATGAAACTTGTAGAAATCATTAATAGGAGACTTTTATTCTGTTTTGGTTTATTACCATGTTGGGACCTCTACAAATAACAAGGTAGAGAGAAACATGTGAAGAGCTTTGTGTGACAGGGCATCACACAGTCACTGGTGTTCAGCTGCTCTATGGCCCCACCAGATTTTCCACCTGAAGTTTTCTTCTGCTGTTATTGAATCAGCAACACTAGAGCTCTTGGGACACATGGAAAAAGAGAGCAGTTACCCAAGAGCTGCTTAGGTGCAAGTCACCAAAAGGATGGGAAATATCTTTGAGGAGTCATTGAGATGAACATACCTGGGACACTGTCTGGGAAAGCAGACCCTTGTGACCTCAGACGCCAGAATAAGCATTATCTTCATGGCCTAAGTTCTACCTGCAGCAGTTTTGTATCATGTAATTCCCATGTGTTTAACCAAATGACAATAAGGGTGATTACCATTCAGTCTATTTTAAAAGCTGAGTGCTATGGCTTTAAAATCTGGAGTTCCTGGTTCTTCAGACCTTGCTGCCACATAGCCCCTGAAACTAGGCTTTAGATCTGTAATTTTAAAGGGATGGGAGAATTAAATACACCTAGAATTTTTAGATCCATAAATGCCCATTAGTCTCACAGGGACCTAAGTTTCTATATACCTTAGGACTTAAGGGGTTATAAGGTACAAGCTGGCTCTTACTTCAGGTGCAAAAAAATCTGGTTTTATGCTTTTACAGCCAACTGAGAATATAGCAACACTTTAGGGAATGAAAACTAGTTTATGAAAACCAGCTGAGCCAGTTCTAGGCTATCTGTTTAGGTGCTGCCAACACTTTTTCCTGTCCCATGGATATACATGAAGCTGAGACTCTTCCCAGGACAGGACTCACGTTCATCTCAGAGTTAGTCCCCACTGTTTCAGAGGTCAGACTTGCAGGAGCAGTTTGAAGTCACTTCTGAAAGATTAGGGACTTCTTAATAATTGGCAGGTTTACCACCAGGCAAACTGTGCTTTCCTCTGAAATCGGTCTGTGTGTGTGCAGAATGGATAAGAGAGAAATAAAAAAAAGAAGAACAAAAGGACTAGAAGTTGGGGAAGGACAAGGAAAAGCAAGCAATGAATCTTGTGTATCGTATCTAAGGCTCCAGGGGCACTGACATTCTGTGCCAGTGTCTTATTTGCATGGCTATTTCAAAAGAAAAAATAAACAGGCAACTCCACAGCTGCTGATTAGTATTCTGTGGCTGTCCGAGATCTGGCATCGCCCTCGGCACAGCCGACGCCGGGAGCTGCAGAGGCCACCGATGGCCAACAGCTGAAGCCTCCAGCACTGGGGCTGCGGAGTTTATCAAGCCGAGCTGTAAATTTTTTTAAGCTCGTTTTCTCTCGTGAGGTACAGCTTGATTACTGAGAATGAGGAAAGCCCAAGATTTTATTTTGTCACTGGCTAATAAAGTGTCTTTGAGCAACTGAGCTGCTCAGCTCCAAACACACAGTGCTCTCCGAGCAGGGTATATTGCGGCACTTCAGGCTCCAGTTTTTCCAGGGCTTCTACAGCATTATGTCAGAACATGATTTAAATGTAATAACAATTGTTTGGCTTGCAGTCTGGGAAGAACATGTGGTACCTTTTTACTGTTTTACTATTTTTATTAGTTAAGCTACATCGTTTTTTTGTTAACTTAAGAGTATCTGCGGTTCCTAGGGAGAACTTTCATTCCAGATTTCAATATTTTATTCTGGTTCTGTGCTTGAAATAGATTTCTATTTTCCCTTTCCAATTGCTTTTAAAAAAAAGGTTTGTTTTTTAGTGTAAAACCATCCCAATCTTGTCACCAGCACCCTATTGGAACTAGAAGTGGATATTAAATTACCTTGTCCAACTGGCTGATTGCCACAAATCTGACTTATCTGACTTATCCATGAATTCACTCTATCTGAGACAAGAAGTGTCCCACATAATTTTGCTGCCTTTCCAGTGCAACAGACTGCTTCTCTAACAGAAATTTCACAGCAACCTCTCTTTTCATGTAGTACCATTCACGCACCCATCAACCGACGACAACACAAATGTTTGTGGAAGTGAATTTGAAGGTCGCATGCCCACGTGCTTGTGGAAACCAATTGCTCTGTTTGAACGTGCAGTTATTCATGGCAAAGAGCATGGGCATTCCTCCAGGGAGGGAGAAGAAACAATACAGCCAGACCCGTCTGGCCAAACAGGGCTAGCAAACCCCTCGTGACTGTTTCATGTTGAAACCCCACACTTGTCTCATGCCGTTTTTGGAGTAGCACATGTTATTGGTACCCATACCTTATATATGAGCTGGGAATTGTGCACGGAGGAACAAGCTGATGTGTACTTACATGACCGATAAGTGCTCACGTAACCGGCTCACTCCCCTGGCACGCTGCTCGTGGATGTGAATGTTTTTGTCACACCCACTCAGCTGGCTCCATTTACTGATGGACTAAAAATGGAACCTGAAAATCAAATTCCACCGTATCTCTGGATAAAAGAGTTGAGCTCATACCTTTCTTGCTGGTCGCTCTCAGCCTGGTCCTACTCACCGTGTGATAGTAGCCACGAGGTTAATCCCTTCCAACAGCTGCCAGCCCTCTCACTTACTTCGGACCAAAAGCTGAAAATGCCTTTTATAATCACAATATTATATATTACCATCGAGTCTGCACCATGAACCTGGCTTAAACCTTTCCCCAAACCATAGCTAAAACTCATCATTTTGATTTATCTCCATTTCAAAAGGAGGAGAGCCAAGAGTGGCCAGTTCCTTTTTTAAAGGGAATTATGCAGCTCACAAAGCACTCAGAAATAGCCGACAAAATTAATTTAGGATGGTCAGTAACTTGCAGGTCTTCCAGTAGTTCAGTTACAAAAAAAATCCCCAGGATATCTTAGGGTCTTCAGCTTCTCCATCTGCTGATGGTCTCCACCTCCATTTCTGGAATAGAAGGTGCAGCTCTTGAAAAAGAAAATGCCCTCAGCATTGCAGAGCATCAGAAGGGCTCTGTACTGGTTGTGTGCGGCCTCGGTGTCAGCTGAGTGAGATCAAACCACAAAGCTGCACCTTCCCGAAGCGTGTGCATGGCCCTGCTGAGGGTGCGCGTAAGGGTCTGTCAGGATTCCTTTGCACCGTGGGGTATTTTTTGGGTATGCACTTCACTTGAGCACATGGAGCAGGTTACCAGTGAAATCATAGCAGTATAAATTGTCGTGTTATTATTAGCCACACTTATTCCAGAATAGAAACTACATAGAAAGCGACCCCACTACAACTATGGCAATTTAGGCAGTGAACAGACTTCTTAGTCATGCTAAATTCTCTAAGATGGGTCTGTTGCAAAGCTGACAGGACACTCAGGAAAAACAAGAGGACTGTGCAGATTTCTGGAGAGGAGTCTGTGCTCAGGGTGTAGGATCGGCTGCAGAGCTGCGTGTGGAGGAGCCTTGGTTATCCGCAGTAAAAGGTATCCCATGCTGATCAAAGATACAGACTTCGCCTTTAATACTGGACTTAATTCAGTGGCCTGCAATCTGAAAACAATTCTCAGACTACAGCCAGGCATTGCATGTCTTTATTTCTTGGAGAATTTGACCTGTCTCATATGAAGCACTGAAATCCAAAATTGAATCTGTGCTTTCCCTTGTAAACCATAGATCAGGCTGGGAATCTCATCAGAACGGGATTTCTTGTGAGATTTCCAATTCCTGATGGCAGAAAAATACCACACAAAAAGACTTGCTTTATTCTAGCCAAACCCAGACATTTCAGAGCCATGCAAAACTAAACAACCGAAGCACCCCGAGTGTTCTGAGATGCACAGAAGTTCTCGCAGGATTCACGTTAAAGCGAGCGGATCCCTTTGTGGTCCTTCTCTGATTCAGCCACAACAACCTGACCACCAAACGGCCATTCCTCAGCAGTTCAGGCAGATTTCTGATTTGAAGGATGGGGTTTCTTTGTGCTGAGCATACTCTGTCCAGCTGAAATTGGTGCTACGAGAGGGCTCGACACAGCCGACCATTCCTTCGAAATGGAAGAAAGAAACCCCAAGTCAAAACAGAAATTAGCTCAGCCTGTTATTAGTGGTGAAAAGGGGAGAAGCTGTAATAGTTGAGTCTGATGTGGTCCCACTTGCTCCTAAAGAGGGTTAATTTTTTTTTTTAACAGTGAAGTGTAAAAAGCAACTTGCAGCTTTCGCGTCTTTTGGAGAAATCATAAAGATCTTTAGTGCCCTCTACAGCTCTGCCGAATCAATTCCTTCATGCCCAGAACACTCACCTCACTTTTTGTGTTCTTCTTCTTTCTGCTTCTCAAGCGAGCTGCAATGTACGGTCCTTTAAGCAAGCTTTCAGCACTGCATTAATCACATGCCTTAATGGGCAAATTCAGCTTTTTTCTCGCTAATATATTTGCATGCTCTTTACGTAACAGAACGCTAAAAAGTACAGCCTGTGCAGCTGGAGAACTACAGCCTTATTTCATCTCCAACCCAGCTATGCAGCGTGTGGTTTATACACCGAGAAGAGAAACAGAAGGCACAATTTTCCTCCCTGTGCGCCGACACTTCGTCTCTTCTGCTCGTAGCCAGCTGCCTCTGATTGCGGATAACTCACCAAAAAGTCGCGAAAACCCCAAATTACTTTGCAGCCTCGTACATTTACCCTGAGTGATTTACACAACGTGTAACAGACCTGTGTGCTGGTTCAGAAAATAAAAGTGAAGGCATCTTGACTAAGCTTAAGTAGCAGTTTCCGTGTTCAAAGATATAGAGGTTGTTTGCGGGCTGCAAAACTGATAAAGGTCTCAGATCAGTGAAAATCAGGATACAACCCTGTTGTGAGCTGGAATTACGCGCTGAGCCTGACCATAGCTATAACATCGTTACACCCAGCATTTCATCCACATTCTTCTGTAGCAAACACGACGTCTCTTCTTAGGTGGCTTGCCTTTAACCGCAAGCCCAGGTTTTGTGTATTTAGCTTTGCCCTATGGACAGCTGCACAGTTTCCCACCCAGGAGCAGCTCCCACATGTGTCCTGTAAATACAGCCCACATCTGCTGACCTTCCACCGAGGCTTTGCATGATGGGGCCATGAACTGTCACAGCCTTTTAAATGTTGCTGCTCCATCACTCAGGGTATCTCAGCACTGCAACTGAAAGGAGGGATGAGCTCGAGGGTTCAGCTAGCAAAGCGATCACGAATAGCAGCCTGGACTTGAAGATGGACTTCAGCCCCCTCATACTTGCCCAAGTGGGTCAGTGCCGGTCACGCTCCAGCTTGACCCACGTCACTTTAAAATTAGCTCAGGTGCACACCTTGGTACAAGCTGCAGATGTGCTACTGGATCACGGTGTAGCTAAAAATCACAGGAGCAAGGCCAGCATCTCCTGAAGGCTTCGCGGGAAGCAGAAGTGCTCAGGGGGGCACTCGCTGGAGCTCTCTTTGCCACTGACCATGCTGCTTTACACAGCCCCTATGGAAACTGGCAGCCACCCGAGCCCGAGGAACGTGCCGTACTGAGAGGGGGTTTTCTAATTACATGCACCATTAGTTAATGGTGGAAATATTGTCTTTTGATTGCTCTGTTACCGTAACCAACGTCTCCGGAATATCCTACGTAGGAAAAGTTAACCGATACGAGCTGAGCTATTACTTCATCAGAAACCCCGTGACCTGGGGAACTGTTAAAAACCTAAATAATAATAAACTTTTTATTTACATCTAGTAAATTATGCCCATATGTTTCTGAGCAGGTCCTTTCTTAGCAGATGAATTAACATGCCAGAAATAATCCATGTTAATACACGTATTTTTTTCAGCACACCCTGATGCATAATACGGCTAACAACCCTTTTGCTTCATTATGTTTCACCCCCTGTTCTTGGTTTTAGAGTTTCCTGGAAAACTCAATTATTTATTTATTGAGAGCAGGCAGGGAAGAGGGGGGCAAAAAGAAAAATTTTCAATTGAGAATGTCATTCTCCCTGTGGTGTTTTCCTTTCAAAATACATTCTGATTTCGTGTGTGTGTAGATGTGAACTAATACCTCGAAATGAAAACCTGTGTTTCATTTTGAAATGTCAGACTGAAAAAAAATTTCAGCTTAGGATGTCACTTTATTCCAGTGTTTAAAAATAGAAAACTAAAAGCCCATGCTTCATTGTAAGTACTTTGATTTTCTATCACATGACTTCTTTCCCTCATCATTGGCTATTCCCTTCCTCCTTCCCCCTCTCCTCATTCTTTTCTATGCTGGAGAAAGTCAGAAAAGGCAAAAATATGGTAGAAAGATTTTCCACCTCTTTTTATTTTTTACAGATAGCATGATGTTGAATAATTTTTTCAGTTGATAAAAAAAAGTGGAAAAAAGGAAATATTTTTATTTTTTCACATTTTCGCACTTTTTCACTTTCTATTGTCTTGAATTAAGAACTTTGTATTGCAAAACTTTAAGGGGCGAGGGAGGCATTCCTAAAATAAAAAAATCAAGAAGCTGAAAAATGAATAATCCCTTCCTTTTTCAGAAGCACAACCTAGTCCAAAAGTCAAGATGAAATGAAAAACTAAAATTAAAAAGTGGAAGGGAATCAAGTGTTTTATCTGGATGTGTTGATTGAAAACATATTTTAATTTTCAACTTTCCAGGTTGATTTAAAAATAAATTAAATCAGTGGAAAGCTTCTGAAATGAGCAGAAAAAGCCCAACTCAGGAAAAGATTTTCATCCTTCCAGATGGAGAGTCGGGCTCCACTGGGGTCGGCCAGACTAAATACAGAGATGCTCCTTCCTGAGGGTAGAGGTGTGCAAGGGGAAGGGATCGTGGAGCATCCAGCGACAGTGAGATCTACGTGGCTCCCTTGCAACATCCCCGCACACCCTCAACCCAGGCTGCAAGAAACCCGGCCTCAAAACGAGCAGAGAACTCGAGGAACGGTTACTTGGAGGCACCATGTGATGCCTCATCTCCCCAGGGAACTGGTGCAGCTGTGAGGTCTGAGGAGCGAGGGAGATGCTGGTGGGCACTCAATTTCCCAGTAAAGTAAACCACTAACACCTTCAACCGTCCTTGCTTGGATAACTGCGCTGTTTGTCTAAGGCTGGGCAAACTCCTGGAAAAAAAAAAAAAGAAGAAAGAAAAAAGAAGAAAATTCACCCCGTTAAATGCTGCGGGCTCAGAGGATCGGCCACAGGAAAGCACTAAAAAGCAGGATATTTCCAGTGGCGAGCTGGCTCAGCCTGTGCTTTTGTGTGTTGTGAAGGAGCATAATCTGTTCCCGTTTACAGGTTTATGCCACACACGCACATATACACACGAATTATGACAGAGGATACAAGTGTGGAGTAGCTGATGACAATAAAATAGGATTTGGCTGGAGCCTTGTCTTCACTTACTGATAGAAAAGGCAAATCTCACAGAAGACAAGTTTAATCCAGCTGTGGAATGTTTCGGGGTGCCTTAGACACGTGTCATGCAGCAAGTAAAGAAAGAATAAACCTGTATTAGACACATCTGAGTGTTCTGAGTGGATGTATAATCACTTCAGCATTTTTAAACGATACACAGAGTTAAAGTTTCTGTTATTTCACATGCACCATGAAAGCAAACAGGGAATGCAGAGTGACTGGGGAGGAGAGATTGCTGGGAGGGGAGAGATGTTAGACTTCAGATTAGTTTTCTACCCCATAAATTCAGCATTTCCATGCTTCTGTTCTTTGTCAGCTCCACACGCCCATCCTGCTTAAATACACTCTTAGAGAAATAAAGTGCATTGCTCCTGGTAGTGCTCCTTATTTTCCATTCAGTTCTTAAAATAGAACCTTTTTTTCTACTTTGCATAATTGATTTGCTGGGTAAGAAGCTGTTTTGTGCCGCGAGAGCAGCTGACTCCTGGTTAGTTTTGCTGTTTGATGCGTGAAGAGAACCCAGCGAGAAGCAGACAGCTACACGCTGCAAAATCACAGACAAGTTTAGGTCAGAAAGTGATGCTGGCAAAGATTAAGGACTATTTTTAACAATTAACATTGTCTGGAAGCTTAACTCATGCTCGGGTGTTTTCTCAGCTTCTCTTTTGGGATGAATAACGCTGGATCCATCATTGCTCTTATCTCCTCCAGCCCTTGTGCTACTGCAGAAACTATAGAAACCGCAAGTCACACGTCTGGGGGAACAAGGAGAGATTTCAGTTGTGCAAGACCGTAGTTCATTATCAGAGTTCTAGCTTTTTAACTCTGTGAGCGCGTTAAGAAGCTCATTTACACCCCCTCCCATCTCTCCATAGATTGCTGCTTCTAGGAGGCAATGGACACAAACCCCATTCAAGCTATTCTGCTGCGCTGAACAGGATTCCAAAGCTCAGCAAAGCATTTGCAGCGTGGATGAGAAGTGAGGAGTTACAGGACAGACCCAAGGAGCTCATTTTTTAGTGGAAAAAGTAGGCAGAGGGAAGAAAATGAAAGGAGGAACTCAGAGCTCTAACCTTAGCTGAGCCGAATCAGGGAGTATTTCTGTTTTAATAATCTCTGTCGTTCTGCAGATAGCGAGGTGACTCCACGACTCATTTATTTTGTGCAGTTTGCACCAGCCCAGGTTCCTGTCAGTACTTCTGGCTGTGGCTTTTTGTTGCTGCTGCTGCCTCGGTTGAACCAACCTTGACACTTAAAGGCCAAAATTAATCTTCCAAGTAAAGGATGGCCAAGGTTACTAAATTATGTGCCTCTTCATTATCTTTAGGTACCTTCTTAGGACAGATGAATTGCCTTAAAGTCAGGGAAGGAAATCCTACAGGGAGAAAGCAAAGAATAATGTGCAAATACTGAACGAAAAAATGAATCTGCACCAAAGGAAAAAGGGAAAAACACACATGCCATTTTTTTCCCCCCACTCATTCTGTTTCCTTTATGTTCACTGGTTCGGGGCCGCTGGTAGAAGATGGAGACATATATTAATTCTCCATGCAGAAAAGTAAATAGTGATCTCCGTCCTCTGGGATTCAGACGTCTGGTCTCAGCTGTCCCTGAGGAACCTTCCTCCATTGCCTAATGGTCTCTGACCATAGCAGATCCATTTAAGGGATACCATATCATTTTCTAAAGCCTCATTTAGACTCATACACAAAAAAAACCATCACTCTGTCACACTGAAGCGATTTCAACCCCGTAAACCTCCTTTTTCTTTATTTCTCGTAACTAATTTAAAATGCAGGGCTGGGTTTAAGAAAGAAAAAGAGAGGTAAAGGAAGGAAGGAAAGGAAATAGCACAGGAGCTAACTTTCCAGAGTTGGATGAAATGATGGATTTTAAAAGTCCATTTTAAAGAAAGTTGTGTAGCTTTTTTAGAACAAGTGCCTGCCATAAAAGAGAGAGAAGGGAAAAAGACATTATCTGGTCTAGTAGTTTTCAGGAAGTTGTGGTCCCAATTCCCTAAAAATAAAATTTCTTTATGATCATCATTTTGCTTATTACTTCTGTTATAGGAGCACCCTGAAAACCTCAGCAGAACTTGGGATCCTATGGTAAAAACAGATTACTGGCGACCAGATCTAGGGTTTGAACGAATCTAATCCATTGGCACTGGTGTGAATAGAGCAATCCTTCCCAGGGGAGTCTCAGGAGCTCAGAACTTGGTTTTAATCTTGGGTTCAGGAGAAAAATGCTGGGGAATGATCATTACTTGGGAAGTCAAGTAAGTAAGCAATATTTATTTTGACTTTATGGAAATGTTTGACAGTGACAAGAACAAAATTGACAACGTTTGGCCTCCATCATTTCAAGCTACACAATAAAATAGAAACGAGAGCAATAAAAAGATACGCCATGAACGGTTTGACAGCAGCAATAAATGCCTGTGAACCATTCTGGTTAACGTGAAAGGGCATTTCCTGGTGGGAAACTTTTATCGATGAAACTTTTCAACCAAATCAAGTCAGATTGCAAACTGCCACAGGACAGATGAGGCTGTAATGGAAGCTCATAAAATAGGAAGAGGCTTGTTAGAGGGCATCTCGACAGCAGGGTCGGGAGCAGAATGAAATCTCCTGCCTCCTTATTCATGGTGCAGCTTCATCTTCAACAGTGAATGAATTTATTCCCATGCCCCAGTCCTGGTGCACTCCCTGTCCTGCACACCTCACAGCTGCCAGCCTGGGGAGGAAAATCAGCCCATCTTTCTAGTAAACGACTGATTTCATGGGCCACTCTGGTAATGCTATTAAAGATGACATTTTCAAACAATAAGTAATCTGTTCTCCGGGATATTTGCACAGTGGAATTCCTTTTCCTTTGCCTTGATTTTTTTTTTCTTAAGAAAGAAAACTAAATGGCTATCGGTAATCCAAAACTGACTAATTTATGGTAGAAAATATGATTGGTGTGGAGCCCATCTCAGAGACTTCTAACTTTTCCAGGTCAGAACTTTAACTGGTAACATTTAGTACGGCTCTGAAATAAGAGCAAAGATCTGGCTGAATGGATACAAGGACAAAGAAATATTCTGTAACATTTCAAAACTTTTTTAAGCTTCCAGCTGAAATCAATGAAGTTCATTTGGGGACCTCACTGAAACAACAGTTTATCAGATGCTCCCCACTTAGGCTTGTTACACAGCAACCATTCCCTTAACCAGAGGACCCTCATGCTGTAGGGTCTGCCTGGGATGAGATACCAGGGTCCTGCTTGGCCCTGCTGTGCCCGTGTTGGGACCTGCTGATGTTGCTCTTACCTTGGGGAGTAAATTCTGGACACTCAGAGCCTTGGGTGGCTGTTGTTGTGATTCATTGCCATATATGACTTCACTATTCATTTCCAAAGTTTCCTATAAAAAGCTTTAAACCCTTTCTTCAAACTGCAGCAGGAGCTCCCTGCTGGAAACAGAGCATTTCAGAGTTTTTAGAAGGACATATAATAAACAAACAACGCCGTAGCTTGGAAGAAACGCTGTGGAAAAACCCCAGCTACATCACATGCATGCATCTATGGTGTAGCTATTTCCAATTTGTTCCCTTTCCATCGCTCTGGAAGCCAGACACCCATAACAGCCAACTCAACCTGCCATGAACTTTGGTGATACATTGATCTGTGATCATTTGTCATTTTAATGTCTCCACTCCCATATGCATTAAATAGCGCATGACAGTGCCTCCGTGGCCTCAAGAAACAACAGCTTTTGCTCAAGAGCAGAATTAGGAGTTGCTAGAGGTTTTAAAATTATTTTCTTTATCCAAAAAGAATAAAAGATATCAGCAGCCACACTTTTCTTAATACTCTTCCTGTTTCTGTCTGCTAGAAAATAAAAAAATAAACCGGGAGAAAAATGTTTCATGTGATACCATCTTCGTGCATGATCTAGAAGTGTACCTAAAGTGAAGAGAAAGCCCTCTCTTAGGGTATCTATAGCTCCCTCAGATTCAGAGCATCTGGGAAATATTTCCACCTACCTGCAGAAGAGGTCCCTGCTCAGCTACATTATCCTATGGATAACGCCAGAAGTTTTGTCTTGCCTTCTGGGCACAGAGCTGATCCCTGGCTTCAGCACTTTGTGCAATGTGTTGGGCATCCACCCATCCAAGGGGGTGTTGTCCTTTGAGAAGGAGACATTCGACCGCTGGCAGTAAAAGGATCAATCTGTCAGACCTCAGGGGATGAGGCAGTTTGGGGCACAAGGCTTCTGGGTGCTGAGCCAAAACCAAAACAGCGTTTTTGCAAACTTTTCAGGCTTTACTTGTTCCTGTGTCAACATGTTTGCTTGCCGGGACATGACGGGCACAGGATTTGGTCTCATTTTAAACTGAGATGCACGAGGTAATTTATAGAGGAAATAAACTTCTTGTGGTGGAACAGTCTTAGTAAAACAGGTATGTTCAGGGCAGATCCTTCCATCTTATTTAAAATGTATGTTATGACTCTAGGTTTTATTTCTGGATTTCGTTGAGTGCAATTTACACTCTTGCATTTCTTCAGAACTTTGCAGGCAAAGGGGTCTCAGTGGAATGGACGCTGGATCAAGTGAAATGCCCCAATCTGTATTTCCTTTGTCTCAACTCTGAAGTCAGCCCTACATATCGTGTCTTTAGCAAAAGAACACAAACAAAAAGCCCTCTTCAGGCCATCATTTCCACCCAGATAGCCATTAGATGTGAGCTGATACGTACTGGACCTAAACCTTCAAACGGGAGCTGCAGTGATATGCAGAACCCCTCCAGACTTGGGACCCATTATCACCACAGTCTCTTTATGGGGAACCCAAACTTACAGGCAACTACATCTGTGTGAACATAATTCAGCTGAGACTCAAAATCCAAATAGCTATTAATTTCAGAAAATCCAAACTTAGCAGAAGGAATAGTTTCCCCTTGGAAGGACGATGTTTATTTTAACCTCACTTTGGTCCGTATGATTAGTGCGACTTTCTTGCTCAGGATATGGGGAATTACAAATGTTAATTTTTCTGACACACTATAATTACTGCAGACATCCACTGTTTTTATGCACTTCTCCAAAAATATGGTCAATAGTGTTTGCACAGGAAATTCTGGCTTGCAGGCAACGCCCTGGGTTTCATCCGTTCTTGCTTGTAACTCAATCTCTTTGAAAAATCAGAAAATACCTGGTTTTACTTGTCTAATTTGTAAGTTGCATGAAACGTTGGGTTTTGGTCTAGACACTGCTCCTATATCCATGCTGGCTATGTAAGTTTTCCAGGAATACCTTTTTTAAATGTCTTTCAAAATATTCCTAGCATTCTTCTCAAAATAAGAATATACAGTATATAATTTATAGAAGTATGAATATACAATATTTGCAGTTATTTCTGCTGCCTTTTTCAGGATGAACAGAGAACCAACAGGAAGTCACAGTTTTGTACAGTGCAGAGGGAGCATTAGGACCCTTGGACTCCAAGTCCTCTTGCAGTTATTTTCCATCATGTCTGTAATTAGTGGTGCAGTTGATGGCATAGGGGCTACTCACGGATCACAGCTTAACGCAGCGCTACTGAACATTCTGCAGCCCACATTTCAGCACTGATGGCTGGGCAGAGGCCACTTCTCCACCACTTCTGTCCTTATTGCAGTATTTTTGGCAAGGCAAAAAGCAGGACAGAACAGACATACATTGTGCCTGCTGTCACGTTGTGCTCTACAGCTGTTATGTGCTCGTCCTGCCCTACCCTAACTGTGCAGGCTCTGCAGCATTTGGTCAAGCTGAGCAGTGAACTAGCTTCAGTCTAGCTATCCAACCTCAAGAAACTCTTCCTTTTTAGCTGAAGAAGGAAGGGGAAAGAAAAGCAAGCAAGCAAGAATGAAAGCAAGCCAGCAAGCAAGCAAGAAACCCAGCAGCAGTCCCATCCAAGGAGTTTCCACCACTTTGCAGAGCGTGTCTCACCTCACCCTATCCTTCTGTCGTGGTGTCTTTCCCTTTGGCAGAAGACAGGCAGCTTTCACCATGGCTACATGCCTGTCTTCTCCTTTTGCCTCATTCAATGAAAGCCGCTTTGGGCAGGACTGCGTACACCCAAACCCGTAGCCTGTGTATTCATGTCATTGTTGGACACAAGCCCAAATCTTGTTATTTAAGACCAGAGGCATCACTGCTACCAGCTGAGCATTTATGTCTGTAGAGTAACAAGAATTGAAGTCAAGATAAAAATGAAAACAGGCCCTTTTCTCATGCAGGCCTTACCTAAATATCAAATACAGCGTACCAGGAGCGGTTCCAAAACATTATTTGTGATCCTGATCTGGCCTAGGGACAAGAATATTACTTACACAGACTCTAGCAGCACTGCACATAACTTTTATGAGAGGCTATCCTGCCAATTACTGCAACTGGAAACATACGTTTGCATGCTGAATATGTGGATTACGGAGAGATTTTTGTTTGTTTGTTCTGGGTTTTTTTTAGTGTGTGGAATGTTGGAGACTTGGTTTCCATTTGCACGTGTATCTATAGGATACGATCCTAATGGAGCCCTTTGAATTGCTTTGAGTGGCCAGACCAAGTGTGGATTACATCTGTCTGGAAAATAACACTTATGTATCTAGTGCACTTCAAATAAAATTAAAAAAAGAAATTGTCTAATGGATCTATCTACCTTGAGCAGTTCTGTAGCTCTCAGCCTAATATCTGGTTACCTCACGAATGGGAATTCTACAACACAACCTACTTCCATTAAAGAGAAAGATGACTTGTTGAAACCTCACATTTTTGCAGAAACAGATCAATTCTGACAAAACTCCTTTTGGAACAATTTCTTGTGTGTAGCTAACAAGAGATTGCCAGAGTAGCCTGGGTAGGAGTTGATTTCTTGCAACGTGTGGCATTATTGACCTCAAATTCCTATTGGAAAGATTCACTTCAGAAGATGTGGGTGCGATGGAACGATGGATGTGTCAAACCCACTGTCCTCTCATATAGAAGAAATGCTAAAATTCAGCCTTACATCCTCAAGAGTGTACATTGGGGAAAATTTAAAGCTAGAGGAACTTCATTCTGGCTGCTCTCATGACAGAACGGACCGGGACTTCTTATGAATTGAATCAGCATTTGGGCAGTAAAAAAAAGGTAAAAATGAGCTGAATAAGTTCCATCAATGTCAGAAGGTGTGTGCTGCACACCTTTGAGAAAAGAACGCTGCATGGTAAATAGTTCCTGAGAATTGGGGAAAAAAAAAAAAAGGTTTAACTCAACCTAATTTTGTGTAAAAGCAGCAGCTGATGACAGGCAGCCAGTCAGGGCACATTGCAGATGATGTTTTTCATGGCTGTAATCTAATGTCATAGCTTCTGCAGAAGTGGAATTAAAAATCTTCAGTTCTTTGTGGTGAAGACAGACAGATGCTTTCCTGCTTTAATTCCTGAGTGGCCATAACACGTTCGTTGACATTTCAACTTGATGTTTTAATTGGCTGATTTGAATAAAACTCAGACAGGTTATGTTGCTCAGTTTTATTTTGTGTCTCCCAGCCCAGCAGCCAACAAAAAGAAGACAGCAGGACAAGGCGGGGCAGTGACTTTTCACCTCTCTGATTCTCTCCGTGTTTTGTTTAGCTCTTAATATATTTAAATTCATGCCTTATTAAATTAGAACTGTGTCCTGGAGGGACTGAATTCAGCCACCACAGTCCAAAAAGAGGGTGCTCAACATTCCTCCCAATTGTCCAGGAGAATGTTTGCTTTAGAGATTTTTTTTTTTCAATTAATTCATTTCTTTCTCGTGTGCAGCTCTAAAAATGTACACGTAACGTACCACACAGCACATCTCCGGGGTGTGCGCAACCCTGGCACCAGAGGAGGTGGTTCCTTAATTGTTCCAAACTGTGGAGGCCACTTGCTGGGGTGGACCACTCCTCCCCATTCTCACCATCCCAAGGAGAAGGGCAAAAGCTTCTCTAGAAACTGCATATTTCTGTGCCTGTGCTTTCTGAAGGCTCACAGACTGTTCAAAAATCACTTTAACCCATCAAGGAAGTGAAGCTCTCAAGTAAAGAGTGCTGTGACCTTGCTAACCTGGATGTCTGTGGAAATCAGTCCAGCTTTGGGTGATTATCATTCCTTGCCAGAAAGATGAAGGGTCAAGAGGGCTGGATGGAATGAGAGGGGAAGAGGAAGACAAAGAAAGCAAATGGTTAGCACATCGGCTGATCTAGCTGGTGTTTCTCATCTAAGATTTGTTCAGGACCAGCCTACAAACTGGTGTCCTCTGAATACTAAAAAGATTAGAGATGCTGAAAGCCACTCACTCATTAGTCCGGTGAATAGCTTATGACAAAACTGCACCAGCATTAGTGTCAGTTATTTCCCCTCCTTATATTTTTCTTACGTAGAGATATATGTCTATACTAACTTGGCTGGCTTTTTTTTCTCCCTGTACATAAATGTAGACCATACAATGATATGCACTTTCTGCCTTTGCTCACTTAGGTGAGCAGATAAAGCTGAAGATCAGTATCTGCAAAACCGTTGCAAATTCCAGATATTCTTGATGGTTACAACTGTGTAGGTGTTAACAGGTCAGTGACATTTAGTCTTTGAGAGAATGATGGGGAGAACATGAGGTGTGCTTGGCCTATGAAGCAGCAGGTATCTCAGGTACCACGGATGAAGCACAAGCTGAGCTGGAAGTGAGTTTTGCTTGTCCCAGGTTAGTGCTTGAGGTGCAAACGCGCAGCACAAAGCTGCCACAGACCATTAGCAGAGCTGGGCATCCATCTCTGTCAAGGGGAAGGTCAGGGCTCAGTTAGCATGGAATCTGAATTACCTTCACCCTGGAGAAACAGACGCTCTCGGGTGGGATGGAGGTCACTGCCAGGGCAGCATCAGAGAAGCCCCAGAGTAGACTGCTACCTTCCAAAAAGAGATTTCAGCTTCACCTTCAACACTGTCTTTGCAACTATAGAAATTCCATTATTTTGTTCCTTTACTGTAAACTCTTAGGGTAGAGCCGTCCTGTTGCCCCTCTCCATGTTCCTGTCATCCATTTACACCCCACACAGCTGCCTAGTCTGCCTGAAAATCCACATCAGAATTGAGAAATAATCCCGGATAAATTGGAATAAGGGATGCCTTGACTACACTGGGTATGATTTTTTTGAGACATAGGTAGCTGTTTTGGAAAAAATGAAGTAAAACTGGCAAAACTTAGGGGAGAATCAGACTCTCTGGAGCAAACCCTCAGCAGCTGCCATTTGTCATATTTCCATCAGAACTAGTTCTTTGATGATTAGTCAACCTGCACTCAGAAACCGGGCCGTAACAGTGCAAGAATGAGAAAAATTGATGTGATCCTCAGAGGTTTCTTATGGAATACAGGGAAGCCCATATGAAATGAGTCCTTCCTTCCCATCAATCAACTGTCAAACTAAATTATTTCAGAGTTCTCATACGGAGCCTCTAGAATACTATAAGAAACTTATTTTTTAAAATTCTAAACCAAGCAGCAGCAGCCACTGGAAGTAAAAGCATATCCTTTCAAAGCAGCAGTCAGGATAAACTATGTGGGAGCAAATTTATCAGTCCTGGACATTACTTCATGTTTTCACCTGGAAGCTTTCAAAAGCAAACTGCATCTTGGGCTGCCAACAGTGTTGGAGCTGAAGTTGCTTCCCAAGGTCGCTACTGATTGTCCCTGCCAGCACAAGACCATCCTTTGCACAAGGGGAGATGCAATGCAGAGAGTTGGTGGGAATTCGACCTCGGGCAAAGGCATCAGCTGGTCCTTCTTGCCATCTGCCTTCAGCTTGGAAGAGGCTCTTCCCGTGACAACATCCCTTGGTGGGCGAGGACCAGTGGTCCCTGGCCAGTGTTGGTGTTTGGAGGGATGAGCCAGTTCTCGCTGCTGTTTGCAGGGGCTTACACCGGGCTGGGCTTTTGTCCAGACAAATCTCCACCTGCTTTTTATTGTGTATTCATCTGTCTTCTAAAGTAGAAGAAAGCTTTTGTTAAGAACTGCCCAAAGCCCCACTAAAATAGCATTTGTCATTTTATCTTCCATTAAAGTGACGCTAACAAAGCAAGGAACGTGAAGAAAAGCAGTGCAATTAAAAGGCTCCACATGCTAAACTTGTTGATAGATTCTGTTTAGGGATGGATCTTACTTAGAAAGCACTCCCTTCATTTCCATGCGGTTCAAAACTAACCCGGGCACATACAAATCCCATCGACTTTGGTGAGAAATGTGTGCCGATGGACAGAATTTGAGTGTGTGTGCTGATACTTAGCAAGAAAGAGAGAAACATCTTGTTCATGTGGCAGAAAGGAAATTGTGCTTTACTCTATTGTTTACTCTTCCCAGCACTTTAATTTTCCTTTTGTTTAACATTTCAGCAAAAAGCCATTTATCTTCCCTGATGATCAAATAAACGGGGTGGTAAAATAACGGATACGCAATTCATTGGGAGAGGGAAAATAGTATTAAAAGGTAGACCAGAGGGCTATAGTTTGGAAATCCAGTAATGTGTGATTTGCTACCTCATGCTTGCCTCAGTGCCCAAGGGAAAATATTGGTTTTTTCATACCAAGCAAAGATAGGAGTTATTTTTCTACAGCACTGCAGCACAGGGGATTGCAGCTCTGAAAGCCGATACTTGGCTGCTTAAAAGAGCCATATCCAATTCAAAGCAAGATCTTTCTCCTCAGTGAAGATAACAGGTAATAAAGGTAGCTATCAAGATTTTTGAAGCAGTGGTGGCTAATTAGGAAAGACAGGGTGAGGCTCAAATGGCAGGTGGCTCAAGTGTTAAGAGCAAAATGATGATGCCTTAAAAAAAGCGAGATTTTTCTTCAGTTCTCCATGGCCTTGACCCAAGGCCAGTAAAGTCTTTCCATGGGCTTCAGGGGGATTCTCAATGCAGAAGAGCAGACTGAACCTGGCTCCCAGCATAGCCCCATGACTAACAAACTTCTCTGCCAGTTCAACCATTGTGTTCCCATTGAATCTTTTTTTTTGCAGGTAGAAGGTCAGGATCCACTTTGCTTATTTTCCATCAATAGACTGGGGGGAGCAAATACTTGTCAGCCTTTTTCTGCTGTGACTTCAACCAAAGGTCCTAATGTTCCCCATGACCTCAGACAGGGGTTTGTGTCAGGATATTCATCAGTTCACTTCCTTGCATCATTTTTTTCCCCTAGGTTTCTAGAGGGAAAAAGGGAATCTAATACCCATGTAACAAACATACATAAAAAACATCACTTGCTCTTTTTAGTCTGTTTCTTATTCAATTTTATCATTGAGAGTCCTTTGCCTGGCAGATATGCCGACTTTATATAACACAATCAACAAGAAAACAGATAAATTATATAGATTAGGGTTGTTATTTCATACCTATTTTTTCGCAGCAAATTGCTAAATTAAAATTAAGAAATCTGCTATGAGTATCAAAGCTCTTTTAAAAAGACCTCCTTCTTGCCTCTGATCTGAATTTTTTAGTTTGAAGATGGATTAACCAAATTAAGAACGAGGAAGTGTAACAACATGAGATGCCTTTGAGGACCAGCCTTAATTTTTCCAGCATATCTCGTCTAACCACATGGATATTTTTTCCTGTGAAGTAGTATTTAAATATTTATTTTTAAATGGTGAAGTGCCTTCCTATAAAGACACAAATAATTGTTTTAGTTGGCAGGCTGAAGATCAAATGAAATACCTAAATGTGGTTCAGATATTGATATTTATTATTTTTTATGAGCAAAAATGTACCCTAACAGACGACCTCAAAATACTTGATTATTTTTGGGAGCAGACTGTGGGTAAAAAAAACCCCACCACTGCTATCTCAAATTTTTGAGAATGAAAGATAAAGTAGATGAGTATTCATAGGTATATGTATACGTGGTGGATACAGTCTTTTTAAATTTTTATAGACTCAAAGACTGGAGGTGCTTCTTATTGGAAGGGGAGCGAAACATTCTGCTTATATCAGTGTTACAATTGCAATGACTGAAGATTCAGCATTTTATTTAATCACTACTATACTTTCAATTTAGGAAATCTGTTTTTCTGAGTGAAGTCCGCGGCCTAAGAGCAAGGCTGAGCTCCCCTCCACATCTAGTGGTGCCATGAACTTGGGCATCTCCGCTGCTTGTTCATTTTCACAAAACTTCAGCAGCTTAATGTCTCTGAGACTTCTACACCTAAACAAAAACATACAGAAAGTTTAAAGAAATATTGTAGGTAAATGGGTTCACCTGCATGCAGCCACATGTACACTCATGGGATAATAATTTCCTAAGCAAACCTGGCTTAAAAAAAATGACAAGAAGAATCAAAGACAAAAATAACATCCTTGATTCCTACAGAAGGGATCTGGCAAGGCTGTATCCTCAATGCAAACCTTCAAGTTCCTTTCCAGGAACTGAAATCTGACTTTTTTTCCTGGCATTTATAAAAAACCTGACCTTTTCTTCATCCCTCTTTATTTGTTTCTTTGTAGCAGAAAAGGTAAAATTTCTGTTGTAATATCAAACCTGTTTACTTAGATTTTTAAAAATATTTGCTTTCTTAATTATTAATATTTAAAGGATCCGAAGTGCTTTTTTTATGTTGATAAAAAGGTGTGGAGTAAAAAAACTTGCTGCACTGGACATGCACAAACATTAACAAGACATCAGATGGATATTTACAGCTAGGAAAAGATTTTGGCCCTCTTAATTTTGCATCTTTAATTTAATAGACATGACAAATTCAGGCTCTGCTACAAATGTTTTCTCTGAGTGTAGCTGCCAAGCTCAGCAAGAAAGAGGGTATAATTGTTGCCCCCATCTCTGCTAAGTCTGTCTCAGATTTTCATAGCACAAGATCAGCTGGGCAAGAGGTGCTGTCCTCAGTTTCCCTTCACAAAAACACAAAAGTCTGCTTCCAGCACTAAGTGCACTGCTTGATGATATGATGGAAACTTTCTATCGTTTCCTCTCCTCTATGAAGTCCTAGGAGAAGCCTGCTGCATAGAGATGACCAAAGGGATGAAGAGCATATGGATGAGAGGAGGTGACAAGGGGACACTTTGCTACAAAGAGCCCAAGGGTTGAGGAGCACTTTTTCAGCAGTGAAGGTCAAGCTTTCCCACCTGGGCTCGCTTTGATTGCACTATAAACCATCCTACACAGGAGTGCTGAGGAGACACAAGTTCAGTTCCTGACCTTTCAGAAGTACTGTAGGAAGTCAGGAAAACAACATGTCCAACTGGCATGGGTGACTCTTCCATTTAGCATGGATCAGTACTCACTGACTCCAAAAGCTGCACATTTCTGAAAGGGTAGGATGAAGAAACCTTCCAGCACTACCATTACTCTGCCTTGCTGAGAAAGGTGAAGATCTGAAGACTCACATTTCAAAGTTTGAGCTGTGTTTCTACTACTTTTTGCTGCACATGGTGAAATCCTATTGCTGACTTTACGCTGGGCTGATTCCAACGATGTGACAGGAGATGTGGCATAAAGGCAGTGTCCACTGAGAGATGGAAATCAGATGGCATGGGGTGGAGCTGGTAGGTAGGCCAGAAGAAGACAGCAGTCGAGCCGAACTAAACACTGTAGCTTCGTTAATAGCCAAGAAACCTAATCGAGCTGTCTCCGCATGCTAAAACGTTCTGCATTTCAGAGTGCAGGAAGGAAAGCAATTTATAATGTTAATCCCAGATAACTAGAGCTCTTCCTAACGATGCCAGCCTGCCCAGGCACGTTACAGAGAAATGTTTTCTCTCAGTACTGCCAGATTTATTGTCTATTCATCTCTCTTCTGCAGTAGAAGAGGGAACACTCAGTGACAACTTGTATATCTGATGGGCTGTAAATTTTATCACAGAGAAACCATTTCTGTCATTTAGAAACATGAGGTTTTTACAGTCAAAGACGTGGTGAAATCAGTTGTACAGGCAACAGTGTCACTGAGGAGTATTCATTCGTACTTAAAAATACAAGCACATAAAAGAGGATGGAGATACTATTGATGCAGGCTCAAAAGGCAGAGTGGATAAATTGTACGAGGCTCCGGGTGTTTATTAATCATATTGCAGAGATGATGCAGTCAAGACCTGCTCTGAAATAACTGATGTCTAACTGGTAGCATATATTATGCCATGATCCTTTACTAAGATTTTCATTTAATGATAAAAGACCATTCTGGGGAAAAAAAAAAAAGCTAAAAATCCAGGTTACATGCACGTTATACCATTTGATAATGCTAACACTGTCCGACATGGGCTCCAGAGTGTTTGTGGCAGTGAGTGGGGCAGCAAGCAGAGAATGGGGGTCCAGGCAATGGAAACAACATGTGCTGGCCATAACTGATGGAAAAACTGTTGGCTTGGACTGATTCTGTTGGTTATAATTGTCCTGGTTATAACTGATGGACACGTTGTTGACTTGGACTGATGCTGCTCAGAGAGAGGTGACAAACTGAGGAATTTATCGTGAAAAAAAAAACAACTGTAAAGCAAGACCTTAAAACAGACATTGGGTTAAAATATACAACATACACACACACACACAAAGAGCTTAATTTGTTTTCATCTGCTGGTTACATTCCAAAAGGTGGAGGTTGTTTTTTCCTCTTGAACTAGCTTTAGAGAGGAGATACGCACCATATGCCACCAGTTGCTCTCGCACACAGAGCCGCAGCAAGATGTTTGCCAGAGATCTGAACTCTGGTGAGCACGGCCTTTCCCTCCCAACTTCCATTTCCAGCTGTTTATTTGAATGCGACTTCCAGGCTGGTGAAAACGTGCTGGATTAACAGGCCTTAAAAATTAAAGGCTATTGATCCAGGCAGCAGGTAAAGCAGAGGCAGCCGTCTCTCTGTCATCCTGAGATGGTAAATATTTGGAGGCCCGGGGGTAACTGTGGTTTCTAGCACAGCTGAGGGTTTGCCTGGCTTTTGTCGTAGGAATTTGCACTCAACAGTACCCATGCCCACATAAAGACAGCAAAATATTTCCCCATTCGGAGATTTGTGCATGTCAAGGCTAGAGGGAAGATGGTGTTAAGGTAGTTGAGCCTGTGACTTTTACACAGGCCAAATAATTTAACCCCTTGGCTCTTCCAGGACAGGGTTTTGTTCACTCTCTGGCAGTAGAACTCACAAAACTATGTCTGAAGGAGACAGCACGCGCTGTAGAACCACGCATTGGTTTTAAACTCTCAGAACCTTCGACATCGTTAGGAGCTCAGAAGCTGCGGTCGCTCCGGTGCTGATGGGGTGTGGGCCAACTCCACACAGGCCAACGGCTCGAGCAGGGAGCCAAAGCTAATCAGGACAATAATGCCAAGCATCGCACAGGCTTGTGCAGCAAAGCTGGGTCTGTCACTCTCTATTAGTTGATACGTGCAATTGCTTAACTCCCCCCTTACTGCTTTGTGTTTTCTAATATGTCCCGGTCTTAATTCTACTAAGAGACATAAAACTTCCTATCGTGCCAGTCACAGAGACAATTATATAAGAAACTTCTTTTTGTTGTTGTTGTTCACCCCCTCTCTTTATTTCAGTTTAGAGAAACAAAGAGTCCATTCATTCAATTTGCAGCTGAGTCTCCCAGGTTATGTAAATTGTTAAATCATCCATGCTCTTTCTTTTTAGGCATATTGCAAGCAGTGAATTTCCATACCCGGTTTAAACTCCCCAACTGATCTATCCCGACAAACACGGAGAGCGACGGACATCAAGAGTTTAATCTTTTTTGCTTCCTTGCTCCTAGTTAACCAATATGTTATACTTCCATGGAGAATAATAAAAAGAAATCAAACGTCTTTCATGAAAAACTAAGTGAAATAAAACCTTGTCATATAATTAGGAGATGCCTGTGGACTTCATTTGAGCTTTATTCATTTCCATCAAGGCATAATTTAGTGCAGAAGCACAGCCAAGCTTCCTTTTTCACTCTCTTGATTTTTTTTTTTTCTTTCAATTCTTACTTTTTTTACTCTAGTTTAAATTAACTAGAAGTCTGTTGGGAAAGCTGCTGCTTCTGCTCCACCATTGATGCTTACACTGACTTGTTAAGATCGTTGTAGGATTTCTCTGGAGCAGAAAACAATAGCAATATTAGTGATCACTTAGCGATGCATGCTAACAGGAGTGTTTTGTTTTACTTTGTGCACATCTCCGTTTCCCTGCACCTTTCTGTGGTTCAGTTCAAGCAGGAAAAGGACATTATAAAATCTGTCCAAGGCGTGGCCACTTGGGGACACTTATATTTAGCTTTTGGCCAGCAAGTGTAGCTGTTTGCAAAGGGTGAGCAGGCTCTCCTGTCCTCACAGCAGATCAGAGCTGTGGTCCTCTGCATGGCCGTCCCTCCTGGACACCCTACCCCTTGTTTTCCAAAGGCCTGGCCAAAGAGCTGGCCAAGTGGCTCTGCTCTGAGACCCTTTTGCAGGAAAGCATGGTCCTCTAGTTTCATTAATAAAGAATATTCCATATAGCACAACACTTACACGTTTCACTGCTACTGGCTCTACATAGAGGTTTCTTCTGGCTAAAAAAAAAGTATCTACCCGCATGAAAAGGCAATAACAAAATAACAGAAAGCAAGATGCAGAGCTGGGCACCCACTGGCTGTAAATTTACAAGCACCGAGACTAACAAGCAGAGCAGAACAGTTCCCGTCAACACCTATATGATTTTTACCTTTGGCAGGACAGGAGTATGAAGCCCGAACGTGTTAAAACAAGGACTCTGGCACTGAATGCTCTGGGTGGCCTTGAAATGTCTGGTATCCATTAGAGCCCAACATTCTGCCGAACCAAGAGATTAATTCTCTTGCAGGAACCTGGGCAAACCAATCGCAGCAGAAAGTTAATCAAGCGCTGATCCTCCCAATCCACTTAATCACAGCCAGCTGCTACTTAAAGCCTACGAAGAGCAACATCCCCAGGGCAGCTCTTTTGGAGGAGGGGAGAAGCCATTCAGAGAGAGCACCCTGGATGGGAGAAGGGCATTAAAAAGTTAATAAAATAAAAGTTAATTCCCTCAATCAAGGAGGTAGAGAATAGTTCTGGGAAGTTCTAAAGCTTCCAATATTAATTTCTTCCCGCCTTCCCAGCTGCTTATCCCTGGAAGGCATTTGATTTGTACTAAAATATTTGCTCATAACCCAGGTTTCCTCCTGAAGTGTACACAGACTGTGCGATGCCTGAGACTTGGCTCTGTTTTTTTTCCCCCTCTTTCATTCCAAGTGTCTCTAAAATCTTAAAAACACTGACCACGCCAATTCAGTTTACATTGGCTGGATAATCTTGTCTTCGTTTTCTTTTGAGGTATGTATGGTCTCTTGGCCATGTCATCCTCTTGATATAAAATTTTGCCTGTTTTAACAAATGTGTTATTCCCCATTTGAGCTTTATTGGGCTGGAACATTTTGAGGGGTTCTGACAGGATTTTAGGTGTTTAAGCTTCCATATAGGAAATCCCTAAGTACATTATAGAGGCCTCTTTGCAAAACACTTGAACACTTCATGTGATGTAGGAAAATGCTTTTCTTCCTGAATTCTCATTGGGGAGATGAAGATACAGATGGAATAAGTGATTTGATAAAATTACCAGGGGTGGCTGTGGCAGAGTTTAAATTTAAATCCAGACTGATATTACATTAACCAGTTCACCATCTCTAAGTACTGGGTTGAAGCCAGTGCAAGGATGAGGCCTTATCTCCCAGTCAATGGTCACCACACTTAGTTGTGGAGTTGACAGAAGTTTAAGCTTGTGGAAGGTGTTTTAATTAACAAGAAAACTGGCCATAGCGGAATTTAGGAAGTCAATGCACTGGAACCAGAGCTTAGAGATGGTCTACTTGATTATTAAGATCTGATTTTGAGTGATGTGACTGTGATAGAGTAAAATAGGTGAAGGCTCTCGGCAGTGGTGGGGCTGGCTTGTCCAGAAGCTGATGCTTTACAGGACAAGTGCACAGTCCTGCATTAACATGAGCTCTCACACCAGAAACAGCTGGTGTCCCTCTGTCCTGGAGAACACGTGTGGGCAGCTGATGGTGTTGGCAGGAACACCAGCACTGGGAGGGTCCCCAGCAGGAATGGTCACAGCAGGGCTGTGCTATCTTTGGTCTTTCCATATGGATGGAATTTCTGGTTCAGTGTGGCAAAGCGTGGGGCCAACTTCCCAGGTAGTTACAATATTATGAAACAAAACTCCACTTCATTCACCATTTTAAATTGAGTCTGCTGTAAGCAAGTTGTTTGTTAAAGGAAAGTTGTCATCAAAAGTGGCTCCATTTAGTTTCACTGCACTCCCTCTTTTTCATGAATCTGCACAACATTTTTAAAAGGCAGCAGTTTCATATTGCTGGTTATTATCTTTGCCATGGCAAATACATTCCATAATACTTTCCCTAATATTTAGTTTTCTGAAAGGTTTTCCACCAGAGAAATATTCCTGCATATGAAGAAAGCAGCATATTGGACATACTGCAGACTTTCACTTTTTTCCTTAGAACAGGAAATGTCAAAATTTTCAACAAATATTTCTGTATAGATGCACACATACACACGTATATATGCACACATATGCACATATATATGCACACATATGCATTCTCAAGGTGTCATGATAGGAAAGAACACCCTGGTGATCCCATCAGCACTCTGTTAAAAAGTCACGGTTCTCTTGAAGGTCCATGGCTCACCTTGTAAAAATCGGTTGGGCTATATTTTGTGTTCTATTTTAAAGACGTTTACATAATTTCAGAATTCTTTTGGTAAGCCATCAGCAAACATTCTCACTGTTCGGTTGGCAAAACACCTTAACTAGGAACAGTCTTTGGGGGGTTTCCACTCATTTCTGCAATTTTCTCTCATACAGCCTGGGTGACCTTTTTAAATGAGCGTGGATGGAATTTTCCATGTGGTTGAAAGAAAATATATTTGAAGTGGGGACTCTCTGTTTATTGCTTTGTGTTTACCAATTGCTGCCTAATAGGTGTGCTTTCAAATTAAGTAGCACGGTAGCCACCGGTTACGTTCCTCCTTTCCCCAGCTGTGTGCACTGCTGTGGTTCTGCAGCACAGATGTGTTGTGCTGAACATCTCCGGCAAGCTCACTCCCAGAGGTGCTCGTTTCTCACGGCCAGACATCAGTGAGTGACAGCATGGTGAAAAGCCAGTCTGGATTTCTGGGGAGAAGTTCTGTCATCAGGCACCAATCACCAGGATCCCCCCAGTCATTAAAAGCCAAATGGAAGCGAACGGTTTCGAGGAGCTGAATATATTTTTCATACATCATTAATGAGATGATTTAGGTTGAGGAACATTAAGGAGATCGAGTGATGCTCAGGAGAGACCTCAAACATTAATGGAGGCAGCTTAATTCAAAACCCCCTTTCTAAAGCCATTTAAAAAGTGATTTATTATCATCACACACCTGTCTGCAAGACATTGCATTCCTGCAGCCAGATCCAGAAAAACCATTAAGCACATGCTCAAATAAATTCATTAACCCAACGCTGCCTAACTCAATGACAGCGGAATCGTGAAGGAATCACCCACGCTATTTCAAACCCGTTTGTGTTTTCTATAGCAAGCCCTCACGTTATCCATCTCCACCTTCCATCTTCCTGTGCACAGCCCTGCCATTAGTAAACAACTCCAACCCAAAGTGATCATCGCTAGATCAAGAAGGTTTACAAACCATCTTAAAAATAATCGTTGCTAGTATTATTAAAATAAGAAATGGTTGTTACAGGTTGTCACAGAGCACAAACTCGTTGGAGAATTTAAGAGGCCAGAGTCCATTGTACCTGGTGGACAACCTGGTGTAGATGGGATCTGATGAGAAATCAGTCAGAGAATTTTTCTTACAGAGGGGCAATAGGTTTCCACTCCACTTGGGCATGGGGGAGAAGCAACAGGAGAAACTTGCACTTTACACAGAGCACAAGCTGCGCCAAGCCCCTGCTCCTGGGCACGTCTGGTGCTCAGTGCAAGAGGAGTAAGCACTGACTTGGACCCCGGGAAATCCCACCGTGCAGCCCAGCTCGGCCAGGAAGGAGTGAAGGCAACCCCATCGTCATGGAGCTAACAGAGCTCCGCAGCGTGAAAGCTCTGTGAGATCAGATGGAAGAGTTTAACACTACCCCTGCAAAGTTTTGGTGCATGGAAGAGTGGAAAAAAGCCGAAGAACATCCTTAAAATGTAAAACATCTTGGTCTTTTAATAATCCCATGCGGTATGTTTTCACTTTAGTAATAATTGTATTTTCTTTTTGCGTATTTTATTTAACAACATTTCAGGGCCCAGCTAATCTGTTCCATCTGTTGAGGGAGCGAACAATGTGCTGAGCACAGAAACAACTGCCTTTATCAGGCTGTGGCAGATTTCAGGAGCAATCTAACACCCTGAATAATTCCCCGGGAGGAATCGCGGCCTCACCTACTGTGGATGTTGCCGTCCTTGCTGCTATCAGTAACTGCACTGCAGTTGTGGGTGTTACAAAGGTTCAGAAGAAATTCGGCATTGAAATATATCAGTGTAAAAGTAATTGCAGGGAGACAGATGAAAGTCCTACAAGAAAAAAATAAATCAGCTTTTCTATAGCTGACACGAAGGCTTGTGGTGGCACGTTTATATTTTATATTACAATTTTCAAATCAAACAAAGCATCCTAACCAGATTAAGAGGTGTGACAGCATTCAACAGTTACGCTGTAGCATCTTCACCAACCCATCCCGGGTGAGATGCTAAACAGGGAAAGACATACGGCAGTGGGAAAAACCCTCTGCATTATCCCGCTTTGGGATTCATCTCAAGGTAAAACTCTGTGGCAAGATCCCTCTTGGCTACCTCCATCATGTAAAAAGAAAGGTGTCCAAGGTGCCCAAGGTGTCCAAGGTGTCCAGAGCCTCTGCAGCCCATAGGAAGAGACAGGCAGTTGCAGCACAGGTTGGATGCACTGTAGGATGGGCTGGATGCTCCCAGGCAGATGTTTCTTGCAGGCAGAAGGGTTGCATTGCCCAGCTGAGCCCACCCAGCAAACCTGAGGGTGCTGTGGCTGTTCTGCAGTGTCATTGATACAAAGCAGCTGTCAAACAACCCCTTCAATTACCATAAAAGCTGCTTTCTATTTCCCGAGTGGTACAAACCAGTCCAGGTGTAGCGGCGTGAAGCTGGCTGGAATAAACACGCCTCCACGTTTCCCTCAATAGGAAAGGTAGAAGTCGCTGACGAACTGCAGCACTCTCTGGAAAGGATCATCCCCGTTGTTTACTGTGCAGTGACTCGCAGGCTTAGCGCAAATATGTGGAGATAAAATCTGGGAGGGTGAGAGCCAGACAAACAGGAAAGATGTAGCTGCCCCAGCTGGGGGTTGGTCCAGCTGCTGAGCTGGACAGGGAGGTGGCTGCGGGAAGGTTCAGGCTGATGATGCAAAAATGAACCTGGACTACTGTACACCTTAGGAGAAGCTGGGGATGGAAAAGGAGCAGAAAATTTTAATATTTAGAGAAGGAATGAGGTGACTTTTATAGTAGTAATGGGTAGATGTGGCGCTTAGAGACATAGTCTAGGGGTTAGTGAGACGTTGAATGAAAGTTGGACTAGATGATCCCTAGAGGTCTTTTCCAACCTAAATGATTCTATGAGTCTATGATTTTAAGACACCCAACTGCTTGAATATCTGTAGCAGACAGGATTATTTCAGCAAGGCGGGGAGGGAGGGTATTGTGGGAGATGCTAGTGAGGTAATTGTGTTTAGTATTATCTAATTAATGATATTTTTTGGCAGTTTATTCCTGGGCTATCTCATCTATAGACATAACATGTAAATGTTGCTTTTCTTTTTCCCTACCACATCCAAAATATCGTGTTTGATTTCCTGTTTTTCATCATTTTTGCAAAACTGCAGAAATCCCACGCTTCACATCAGAAGCAGCTTGAATAAAAAAATCCACAGAACGAAAAGAAAACAACCACGCTTGGAGGCCACATCTTCAGACACAGACAAATTCCCCCTCTCTGCTGACACCCACAGTGCTGTGCACATTTATTTGAAGTGAGGACATGCTGCATGGCGTGTAGTGTTTGTTTCTCCACCAAAATTCTTTCTGCTATTCCAGGGTGGACTGTTTTGAGAGTGACGGAGTAGTGAGGTGGTGACATGGCCAGCGCCAAGGGCAGAAGGGTGTGCAAGAAACTCAGCTAGACTGCAGCCTAGGGAAGAGGAGGCCACTCCTTACCCCCAGATACATGCATCAGGTCTTGGGGGACTGTGCTTGTACAGAAGAATAGTCTACAGAAGAATGGCTATTATCATCTTGTATATACTGAGGCAGATCAAGATGGCACCAGTTCCTCAGACATGTCCTGTCTTTAATACAAAAAATGTGGCAACTTCAGCAAGTGCACGACAGAAGTGTGGTTTTCTTTAACCAGCTCAACAAACTGATGAAAAAAAGGACTTCTGGGTATCCCCGAGACCAGGACAAAGTCCACCTCCTCCCCCCCAACCCGGCCCCCCAAGAGGAGACATTGATTTCATATCACATTTCACACTTCATTTATTCTGCCTCCCCCAGAGAAAGGCCCCCACACAATGACACAAAAGACATCAGTTTTATTTACTGCCCATCTACTTGTGTCTTTGTGTCCCGTTGAGTTGCAGGAAAGCAAACCAGTGTGGGAACCCGGAGGATTGAGATTGTTCACTGAAGCTTGCCCAGTGGATGCAGGCACAGTAAATCACGCCTGACAGACTATTGTTGTAAGGGGGGCTTTTGTTTTGTTTTGTTTTTCTGGAGTGGTGTTGGTTTTTCCCTGGGATGGCTTTGTAGTCCTGAAGCAAGGGCGGGTGTTGGGGGGCTGGGAGAGGGGCATGGGGGGCATGTGCACTGCAGCGTTGGGGGGAAAGCGCTGGCACTGGGCCCACTGCATGACAAAGTGCTTTGAATGTTCCCATTCCCCTTTTTGTTTTCCTTTCTGATTATCCTCTGGCTCTAAATATGCTAATGAGCTTGGCATCTCCTTCAGTGTAATGTAGGAGGGCAAGAGCTGAGATAGCCCATGGGTTTCCAGCTCACCTAGAAACCTTCTCACTGGAGGATCTCAAATCCATCCCTGTTCTTCTGCAGGAGCCCCTGTGCTGGCCTTCCCCACCCCTCATGGACACATTAATTAGGGCTAAATTTGGACCTTATACTTTTAACCTTTGAAGGATCTGGGTTTGGTTTTCACTGCTTGAAGGAGGAGGTAGGTCAGATGGACTCCAGAGGTCCCTCCCAACCCAGATTGTCAGCTCAATGACTTCTCCAGCTCTGACTGGTGCGGCTTTCTATGTGGGTACAGGGCTGTCTTTCTCTTACCTGTATACCACCATTTGAACCTGTATATGACATTTGCCAGGTCTCAATACCTTCCATGTAGCAACATCTGAATAATCTTCCTGCAGATAATTTAAAAATCTTTGCTAAGCATGAAGTATGAATAACTGGTCTAGGCATGAATGTTTCATGCATATGATAAGAATTAGATTGCTTCCCAGCCTGTGAATTTGGATCCATGAGATACATCTGCATTCTAACCAAAATCCCAGAAGGAAATTCCGCTGTGCTTTTTTTCTAAACACCCAGCTCTGGTTCTGCAGTTCCAAACAGGACTGTCCTTTCTAAAAGTACAGACCACAACCCTACCGCCAGTGCACTTGGGCTGCCTATACAGGTTAGTCCTTGGCTCCCCATGTCCACTGAGCCTTCTCAATTCCCGATCTCCATCTAGATTAACCCCACGTATTTTCACCCCGCAGTGAAAGCTTTTCTTTTTCCCTTGCCAGACTCATGAAACCAACCCGTTTCCATGAATGGGTCCTGTTTTGATGAATCAGCATTTCCTCACAGTTAAGCTTCGCATCTGAAATCCCCTGGCCATCCTGGCGATATTTTGAGCAGTCTTTTGGAGGCCAGGGGGAGGGTCTCCTGCCTGAGTCAGCGGCTTGTCTGTTTTCCCCCCAGCCAGGACAATCCGGCAGCGACACCGAACAAAGAGCGTCCAGCAAACACAGCCCGTTGGAGCTGTCATCTACCATCACTTCTTTTTATTCTCTCAAATAAAGGCAAACCCTTTTAAGCAGTAAAACCCTGGAGATTTAGAAACAATTTTTATGAGGTAATGCCTGGAAACACGCTTACAGGGCAAGATTCCTCCTAGAAGTGTTTACTCAAGCAATAAAGCCTAGCTGACAATACCATGCTCAGCTGTTGGGCCAACACACATGGAGAGCTGGTGATCCTGTAGAACTGCAAGGTGCCAAACATGGCACTTAGGAAACCTGTTCTCTTCTTGGCCTGAAAAGAAAGGGGCTGTCACTTCAAGCGTGGGCAGAAGCAATGCACCACCGGTCAGTTGAGCACGCCTCTTGCAACGCCTTCTTGAGTTTGAAGAGTTCCAGGTCTTGGCTTCCTTTTTCTGTGCACAGTCTTCATCTGTATCCCATCTGATAGGATTTTTTTCTTGCCTCTCTTCTTGGCCTGGATCTCTTTGTTTCAGCTGTGTGTCCTTCCTCTAGGCCTGATGCCAAAGTCACAGATGTGCAAGATGGGGGAGGAAGACCAGGACATGGAGAAGCTTGTGCTTGAATTTATCAACAAGCACTTGACATCCCCATGGTGCTGTTTATTTCACTGAAATCCCACCTGTGCACTGGAGGTTTTTCAGCCAAGCCCAGCTGGGAGTAAAGCCAAAGGCTGAGTAGAGCTGTGTAGGCTTTTACACCTTTCAAGAGCTCCTCTGTAATTGCAGCTTGAGGGAAACCAATGCATTTGGGTTTTTTTAATTTTTTTTTCCCTGATCTTCTACATGAGACAGTCACAAGATATTTGCAGTGCTTGAGGATATGGTGTAGTGGTTAGAGAGATGCTAGGAGAAAGGTTGGACTTGCTGACCCTGGAGGTCCTTTCCAACCATAATGATTCTGTGATTCTGTGATTCTGTGAATCAAAAATTTCTGGAAAGATCTTTTAAAAAAAATCCCTGTACACAGACAGCCTGGGAAGCCCCACCTCATATTCGCAGCAGCCTCCACATAGATGGCTGGGAAGTCTGCAGATAAAGTAGATAAGGGAAGAAAGGAACTGTCCCCAGAAGACTGCCAGGGTCAGCCTGTTGCTCAGGGAGCCCAAGGAGCAGGCGGGCACCCAGGCTTAAATGCCTGATTGCCCATGAATCTTTTGATTGAGTCAACGGTGGAAGGTTTTGCTTTGTTTTGTGTCAGAGCAATGCCTTCTGAGAAATCTGTTTTGCTGGAAAATCGCCAAGCAGCCCTACTCTGAAGTCCTAGGATAGCTCTTCTATCAGACACAAAATTAGCAAAAGTTAACTGAGGAAGACAGTGACCATGGCTCTGAACTCTCCTCCTACAAAGCAGCTGCTTTAGACTAAGAAGTACACCATGGGGCATCTCAAATAACATCAGATGTATATGTTATCAGGCAGCTGAATGAAGCCCCTGTTAGCTGACCAGCTTTCTGGGCCATATCATTGAAGAGATCTCCATCGACTTCATATAGCAGTTTCAACGGTGAACTCACTTGCAGATACAACAAAAATAAATGTACATGTCTTAATTTCAAACTGAATCGCTCTCACTTAGAAGAGAAATATAAACTCAATGTTTTGAGTAGGAGTGCCTGTGGATCCATACTTCAAATTTTTTAAGCTGTTGAAATGGACAACTAGAGAATGATGTTTAGTTTTAAGCAATTCTCAAAATGGAAACAAGAACCCAACTTTATATGACTGAATTTGAGCAGGGACTTGAAACTTTGGGTCAAAGTCATTAATCACAGCTGAGTCCTTTGTTAATTTTGTCAAGTGCATTGAGGAAGATTATTTTCCCTAAGCTCGCCTTGCAGCAGGCAGTGATGTCTTCAAAGTCAGAACGGAGATATCGCTGCAGCCACTCAAATTACATTACACTTTTTACCTCATTCAGTCAGTAACAGTATGCAAAATTTGACAGATAGGAGCCTGCTGCCCCAGACATTGCATAAACATCCAGCCAGAGACAGTCACTTGCTGGAAGAACATCCCGTCTCTAGGAAGTAAGGCAGGCAATAACAGGAGGAGAGAGCACAGAGAGTACACGCACTTCATAAAATCCTGGAATCTCTTAACCAGCCCTCTGGAAAACAGGTGATGTCTCACGGCTACCTATTGCTGAGGATGCCTGACTTAAATCGCTCAGAATTGTCCTGGGTATCTTCATATGATCTGTGATTTTCTGCAACACCTTTATTCATAGACAGGCAAAGTGATTTACTGAAGCAAATGTGCAAGTCAGGAGAAGAGATGAGAAAAGAACGAGTCTCCTAAATCCTAATCCTGATGCCTTGCACACTAGGCTGTTACTCCTTTTCTGTGTTTGTAAAGAAAAATACACAATATATTTGCTTACTTCTGGCTCTATGGCCATAATTAGTGTCATGTGAGCAATTCAATATAACCTTCTTCATTCCAAGATGTAGACTGATCTATCACTAAGTAAGAATACTTAATTACAGCTTAGTATTCATGATAGATATAAGCTAAGGAATTATCCTGTTATTTTTATTAACTACATTAGACTTTAATTCTGTTAAGTTTTGAACTTTTACTATCTGAGAAATATGAATAAGAGCGTAAGACTACTCCTCCCTCCAACAAAGCTCTTAGAGAAGCAACTTCTTTGATAGGTAGCGGCTGGAACATCCGCATCATTTAATAATATATGCCCAATTTTGTAGCTGAAAACAAAATTTAAATATGATTCAAACTCTGAATGGATCAAAATTAAAGAGGACTTAAAGCAACAAGCAGCCATGAAAGCCTTAGAAGTTTCATTCTCTAATACATTGTCTTATACCAGTATATGGGTCATCTTTAGTTTGCTGAATTCTTTCAAACTATGTCAGATTTGGCAATCCAAATGGAATAACCCAGAAAAGCATATAGAATTGTTTACATTTGAAATGGTAGTTGCATTTACGCCAGTCCGGGAGAGTAAGAGACGTAGCTCTAAGTGGTGAAGAGGATGCTCCTGAGTGCACACACCTCTGAACAATTTATTTTATTACCTGTCTGCTCACACAAAGTAAAATGTCTTTGCTAGCTTTTGCTGAAAACACAAGACTTCAAGCAAAAGATATATGGCCACTTCAGACTTGTAGCGCCCTACTATATCACCTCTAATTTTACTTACTTTTTAACACTTGACAAGTCACTTCGCCCATGTATGTTGTTCTCCCTTCTCAGAAATGGAAACTGATTTATATCTCCAACTTCACAACTTTCTTCGGAGGACTGTTAATTTTTTTAATGCTTATAAGCACTCAGGAGAGGCATGGAACTCCTAAATATTTAAAAGATAACCACAATATAGAAAACCTTTATGAACTACAACAAGATCAAAAAGCGTAAAGACTATACAGAACATAGACAAAATTAAATAACCCAAAATAACATAGGCCAGCAGCTATTTCACAGCCTCTTCTGTTTTAAATTGCTACAACCCCCATTTTACACCCCAAACAGCAGTGAGGCTATTTGCACCCTTGGGCTTAGCCAGGCAGTGGGGCTGGGAGAGGCTGGCTGCTAGCCCAGGCTTCTCACCTGCCCACTGGAGGCACTTGCTGAAACCAGATGAGAAGCTCAGGTAAGAAGGTGCAAATCCCTTCCTGGATCACCGGGTAAGGTCAGTGGAGGACAGTTCTCCAGGAATCAGGCAGGCCATGTGCCTGCGCTAGCAAAGATGTGGACCAGAAAGTGCACAAACTAACCCAAAATGACTACAGGGTGTTACATCTCTGCACTAATAGCATGCAGGGTGATGGGAGAGATGAAGGTGAAAAGACACTTTCCTCCAAATTTCTCATGTCTATGTTGCAGCGGCATGCTAGCTGGGCTGCAGCATGTCCTGCTGGTGGGCCTGCTCCACACAAAGCTCCCACACGGAAAAAGAGACATCACCTTGTAGTGCTTATCCTCAGCCTGGGTCTTAGTTTTTATCTCCCTTTCCCTTTCGCTGACTCTGAGCCTTTCTGTGGGACTGAAGTGTGATAGTCCTACAGAGGCTGCACTGGCTGGAAGGAAGAAGTTTCAAGCAGATCGCCAAATACCACTTAGCACTGCCTGTGCCACAACTGATCTGGGTTTCTGTTTTCTATGTAGTTATTGCGTTTAAATTATAGTTTTGCAATATTCCCTAATCTAAGAGGAGAAAGCCTAAAGTGTAAGGCAGATAAAAGTGGTGGGGAGGGAAAGAATCTTATTCTGCAAATTTATATTTCCTATAATTCTAGTTTCTGGCAATTTCAGCACTTAATCTTGAACAACAAACCATAAAGATACAAACAAGGGGGTTAATTTAGGTGTGTCCCTAGTGACATGCTCCAAAGATGGAAAACAAGAAGAGTAAAATGATTTTCTAAAGTTATTTTAGTGAAAGAATAGAAATAGGTGAGAGTGGCTCAGATTTTTTAATCCTATCTTTGTGACAGGTACAGTAAACAGAATTAGCTAGCTGAAGTCAGCAATTAGAGATTATACATCCTCAGTTTTGATGAGAAAAATGTGCCAAATAAGTTCAAGATATTTCTCTTTAAGTAATAAAACCCTTTAAAAATGACAGTTGTCTTCATTTTAATTAAAGCCATCTTTCATCTGAAAGCAGATCGTAAAAAAAGAAAAAAATTAGTCATCTTGTAAACAAAACTACCATTTCTCATTTTCTATCTCAGCAGAATGCTACAGTCATAAAATCACAGATAGATTCTGAAACCATACAATTATGGAGCTGTCTGCATGGCTTATCCTCTCAGTTACCAGAGCGAAGTACTAAATGTAAAGCCAAAGGCTATACGCAATTGCAAATCAACATATCTGAATGCTTGCTAACTCATCAAAATCAACCTGTTTCTAACAAAATAACTAAAAATGCAAATGCAAAGGAGGAGTAATCTTATTATTCAAATCAAGCTTTTTATTGTGTAGGCTGAAAGTGCGTTTAAGCTCTGTAACATAAATCCCTTTGTTTAAATCAATCAACCCCAGGGCTCGTTACCGTCCGCCAAGGAACCTATTGATGGCTTTAATTCTGAAAAGCCCCGAAGAACACGTACAACTTTAGAGAGGTAAATACTGCCATTGATTTCAATGAGATTAGTCATGTTTCTAAAATTATATCAGGCAAGATCTGAGGCATCATACCTTTTACAGGAGAGCTCATTAGAGAGAGGGCAAACACACAAACTCTCAGCCACACAAATGCTTCCCAAGGTCTGAAATGGAAGCAAAAAACTTCCATCTTGAAAACAATTACTTGTGAGTGTAAACTCATCACATTCATCAGCTAAATAGTCTGAAAGACAGGCAGGTTGGTACTCGTAGTGCAGAGAGGGATGTTAGCCTGGGGAGAGGTGATAACATTATTAACTTGAAAGGGGGCAGAGATAGAAAACCAAAGGTGGCAGGTTTTTTGCCAGTGGAACAGATAAAGGAAAGCAGGGAAGCAGGATGGACTGAAAATTATTAACTACTAGTAAGTAGCGAGACCCATATTTACTATCCACTGAAGCTGTTTAACATCCAGGTTTATTGCTAAGGTGTTTTGTAGACCTTCTTTAAGGTAGCAGATGGAGCCATTAGTTCCTGAAAAATGTCTCTCCTGCAAAGGCCAGGTCTGGATTTGGTGACAGATGTGGTCCTTCTTGTGTTCCTGCTTTCTTTGTCAAATGTTAGAGGAAGCATCACATTGCTGTGCAAGCAACACTGTATATGCCAGTCCTGTGTGAATCAGTAAACCGTCTTGGCTTGTGTTGCAGGAAGAGTTGGTTCACATTCCAAAAATGAGATCCATAGTGAACAGTCAAATCTCATTATCTGAAAGAGCACAATGAAAAACTGGAAAGGAGAAAGACATGTAATCCCTTCCACAACCAAAGTCTTTCCTCCATTTTGTATCTGAGAAAAAAAAAGAATGTTAAAAATCCCAAACCTAACAACCTTCCTGAAGACCTTCATATTCCTTTTATTTCCTTCTCAGATAACTCCTGTCTCTGTAGAGAGCTTCTGACTAGGGCTTTGATACTGGACTGATTAAGGGCATAGGTAGCTATGATCCAGAGACATACACATGCAGAGTTATCAACAGCCAAAATAATGCAGTGAGAATTAACCTTTTCTTTTTATTGAGTGCCCCAGGAGAGTTTCTGTTGCACTTGTAACCATACGGCTTTTTGACTAAAAGGTTAGAGCAGTTGTTTAGAATGGGAAATAAATATTGTGAGTTTCTGTGGTTCGATAAATACATGTTATGGACTCATCTGGTGCTGAAATAATTTGCTTTGTTTAGGGAGCTTGTATTGAACTGTGCTCTTTGGTAATGCCATTTTGCTACACACATCGTTTGCCCTGAGAGGCCAATCAATGAGCCCTCCTCGCTCGTGGTGATACACTGCAAACAGTGATGCTCCAGATGATTAAACTTCTGCTTCCTGGGAAAAATTCCAGCTGAATTAATTCAGAACGATGCTGCAGATTAGTTAGTGCTTTTAACTCGTAAAAATACAGGCTGAGGTCTGAGCAGAGGCTTGAATGCCAGCACAAACTGCCTGTCTCAGCCCTCCCTGCTGCCTCCCCCGCCCAGCAGCTTACTTAAAAATCTGCTCTTCACCTGCAAGTCTGCACAGCTCTGGAGCCGCCTATTGTTATTTAATATGTACTTCACAGTGGAATTTAATTGTTCCAATCAAGATTAGGACTCTATTTCTTTAGGTGGTATGCAAAGCACATCTGCAGTCTAAACTTTCACCCGTTTTTCTGCCTGCCCTTTCACCATGCCCCATGACAGTCTCACAGATAGTCCCGGCTCTTTTTCATTCCCTTTTCCTCCAGAATTCCTAAATGTCTCTTGCCAGGTCCTCACTGCAACCTCACTGAATGTGGCTCCTACATCAGCGTGCCAGGTACTTGTCCTCTTGGGTCAGATCCCTATTTGTAGTCCATAATGCCCTGTGGAGGAGGGCATCCTCAGGGGCTCAGGGTAGGAGGGTTCCCAGCGCAGCAACAACACTCACCCTCCTTGGATTACCCATCTGTGTCACCAAGCCCCTTCAGAAACCAAAAAAGGGTAGAGAGAAGACTTCAGAGCATGAGTTCTTGGGGAAAATGGCTCTTACCATCTCTGAAGCAAAAAAGGGAACAAGGCCAAGCCTTTCGATAGGAGAGAAAGAAGAGGGTAATATTAGATGAAACCTTGTCAAGCCCTTAGAGGAGGGCAGAAAACAAGGCTCTTCTTGCAGCAAAATTGTAAGGGGCATTGAAACAGTGGTGTGACAGCACATTACATTGCTGGATGCATGGTGTTGCAGGGAAGGAGTGCGACCATGGCCAGTCTCAAGGCACAAAGGCCAACAGCATCAGCCACAATTTCTGCTGCTGCTCAGCCCTTCTTGGGCCATGAGCCCTTTCTGCAGTGGGAGGGACAAGCTACAAAGCCCCTTTAGCATTGCAAATATCTGCTGAGTTAATGTGGCTAGCTTTTAGTCCCTGAGCTCTGTAAGGGAGCCCCAGTTGAAAAGCAAGAGTATCCTAAGCAGCACACCTTTTATATAAAAATAATCTAACTGTTTGGGTTCTACCAATTATATAAACTGCTTCATGATCAAAATGTAACTGACCTTTATTTCTAAATCTGTGTTCAATAAAAGAGGATTACAATTGTTTGTGAACTTTGCAAAGTCTGTAACATGGCTCAGGGAAAAGAAACCCTCAGTTTGTATTTGTCTAATCCCTAATAGCTGCTGACAGTCTGTGAAACAAATAGTTTTAATTATTTTCTCCTTGCTGAATCTCAGGTCTCATAATTTAATCAAAAAATAGCACATTACTGACAATTGGGATTAAAAGGAGAGTCATACAGTAGGATAAACAGGAAATTACATTAGCATCAGTGACAAGTATGTCCCTCTTATGTATGTCTCAGCCCTGTCCTGAGACAGCAGAACATTAACAGCTCTTCCCTTGAAAAAAACCTAAGCAGAAAAAAAGAGCCCTTAAGATTTTTTTTTCCATTTTTCCTGAGGCTTATGGCTATTGAAAATGTCAGTGTGGTCTCTGTAATAAGAAAAAAAAATTGAAGATGGTTTTCAGTTATTAATGAACAATGTATGGATCTTATATGTTGGTGTAAAATAAGTGCTACTTATATTTTTATTGGAACCATTGATGCATGAAAATTACTATAGCACTAATCAATAGGTAATGACTATATTTCAGGAGTAATGCTCTGTTCAGAGGAAAAAAATGGCTGCAATTCACAAACAATTATTGACACTATGAAGCACATGAATCAATGCCCACACGAGATCTGCACATTATTTAAAATTTCTTCAGCAGTATTTGCCTTTGTTCCTTCATCCCAGTGTAATTTTTCCTGCCTGTAATGCTGTGAATACATTAAAGGTTATTGTGAATGTATTAAAGACACTGGAATAAAGTGCAAAAGCTAGACTTCTGATGGATGAGTCTAACAGTTACCATAACTATTACGGGAGTGCTACAGACATGAGTCTCTATGCAAAGCTCTTTCTTGCATAAGACATTATCAGTCACAAATGATCAAGAACCTCACCTCTCATGGGCCCAGTATAACCCTGCAGGACTTCAAATTTTTAAAGTTTTTCCAGTTTCTTCTTCAACACGCAATGGTTTCCTGCTGAGTAACTGGAATTACCTGAGGTGACTGGAGCTGGAGGTCATGTACCTCAGTGCTCACTGAAGTCTCCAAGGAGACATTTATCACTGGCTCCTGAAGTGAACTAATGAGTTCCCATTGGCCTGATTCTCTAAACATAGCCCTTTGCCTTGTTTTTATCGCCGTATTCTGTAGAGCAAGGAAAAATCATGAAGTAGTCCAAGGTACAAATCTGGATTCTCCTCTGTTAACACAAGGGAGAGAATAACCCATCCATTCTTCATTTGCATAAACAAATACCTGAGATGTACAGGACAGTGAAGAAGCCAGCCTCCTCTGGCTCTCACATTTTTCTTTTTGAGTCATATGTGGCTTGAGACATGGCTGGTTTACAGCCTGAAATGATGTACCTTTACTTTAGGTTTTAACTGCACATCAGTTTGCTACCCCCAGAACGAATATCCAGTCTTTGCTTAGAAAATGACTAGAAATAACCAGGTTTGTGTATATTACTACAGTTCTGCAGAAGAAAACAGAACTATTTTTTAACTACTAATACAGTAAAATGGAGAAAAGTGGTTTGGTTCTTGAAAAATCAGGTAGAATCCTCTTCTAGTCTAAATTAATATTATGAAGAATTTACAAATAGCTGTAGATGACGACAGAAGACAAAAACCACGCTAACCACAAATTTGAAGAGAAAATAGCACTGAGGTAATACGTTCTTACAGAAAATGTTTCCCTAAACAAAAATAGATGCCTGAGCCAAGTATGCTCTTTAGCTCCTTCTCTGAAAATGTAAACTCATTTCAAGAATGCTCAGTCAGGGTTTTTTCCTTTTATTTAGGCAAGTGTGAGAAATTACAAAACAAGACTGAAGATTTTCTCACCACACACCTCATTTGCAAGTAGTAGAGTTGCTCACACTCGTAGAGTTTGCTTTTGTTTAGAAAAGGAAATAAAATCTAGAGAATCCTCTGGCCTGCACTAACTGCTGCTACATTAAATAAGTACAAATACAACTATTTCACAACTATAAAGTGTGAAGGAGGCTCAAGAAAATGGACATGAGAATATAGCACAGAATACATTGACATAATTTTAAAATAAACATAAAAATATATATCTATGGGGTGAGGAGCAGAAAAGGAAGCTGCTATCCTGAAGCTCATGCACCTGAGCACCCTGCCCTGATGGCTCCTGGTTTTCTGGTTTAATTTAGAGAAAAGGTTACTATCATCTATCATGTTCCATGGGTTGTCAGAAAAGCCAGCCTTACACATTTTATCATTAAGAAGCCCCACTGAAAAGGTGTTTTAAATGCCTGCAACAGAGGTTAGCTGAATACTTGCCAGCAGCACTGTAGCTCTGCCCTTTCTTCCAATTCAAAAGTATATTAACCAGAGGATAATTGCAGGTTTTCTCATCCATAATCTACAGTGACAATAACAAACAGCAGATCAAATGAAAGCGATCTTGCAGTCTTCCAAAATATTCAGCGCTCTGTGTTTTGCTAAAGCTATTTATCTCTCTTTTCTAAAAATTCTTAGAGTATTGTAGGTGACGGAAGAGTGAAAGAATATTATTAAAAACTACTTAATAATATACGCTTAACTTGCAAAGCTACAGTAGACTACAATTTTGTTCAGAATACAAAAAAAATCATTTTTATTAATATAATTTTGTATATGAAAAAGTTCTATACTTGAAGGTAAGTCACATTTTAATATGAAAGTTATCTAGTCTCCACAGATTTTAGCAAAGGGACTTCAAAACATGAAAGGTATGCCAGGCTCCTGCATGCTAGATACATCTCTTTATCTATGATAAAGGGACTTTGTCACTGTAATAAAAAAATACTTGCAAAAGGATGTTAATAAATACCTACTGTCAACAAAAGTTTTACAGAAATACATGTTGACAGTGAAAATATGGAAAAATAAATAATTAAGTTATACACATCTACCTAACAAAAATAACTTCCACCTACCACATGAAAATAAGGGATTTTTAATGCAAGAAAACTGTTTACATGAAGACATATCTATTGGTACAAACGATCCAGTAATGCGGTATTCTTTACCAGTGAAACTATGCTCTGTTTACTAATTCCTTGAAGTGGTGAAGAATACAGGCATCTCAGTGACTTGATTCATAGACAGATATTTCCATCATAAATATAAAAGAAACCCTACAGGCTGCTGAGAGCAATGAAGGGGGAATGAGAGATTACTAAAATATAGCTAAATTGAAGGCAGCTTAAGAGACCTATGTTTCAGTTCACCACACCGTTTATTTCTTGACAGTTCAAATTTTCAGCAGAATCCAAAGGATTTATTTTGAAATCTAGGCACCCATTCATATCAGAGGGCAAAGCTTTAACTCAGTAATTTGGAGCATCGGCACATCTTAGCTATCATAATGGATCCATGATCAGTAGTTTGCAGCAGGTCTATTGCTCTGACTTGAAAGATCCACCCAAGAAAGACTAAGAACCTAGCTTTGCCTCCTTTAAAATAACACATCACAGTTTAAATTAAAAAGTCCACAAAAACAACAACAAAAAAGGAATTTAAAAAAAGAACTTAAGAATACTTTTCTCCCCCTCAGGTTAAATCCTGAACCAAACCCTCTGTTCTCGACATTTTAGGAATAGAAATCCTTGTTGTGCAAACCTCATCTAGTCTACTTGGGACACTCAGTTGGAGCTCCTTAGTTGACTTCCAGCAGAGCTACAAGCCTCTCCAAAGGCAGTCACCTCAAAGGTACTTTAGATGCAAACCAGACAATCAGGAAAGCCCAAGACCAGGCCTTGAGCTGCTTGTGGAAACAAAAGGGAAGCCACTGTCTTTCCTACTGATGTCATGTGCTACTTGCTGCTGCCCCTAGCTGCTTGGCCTCTCTGTTGGAAGGGGTCTCTCAGTGAACAACTTCTAGAAGAATGCTGTGGTAAACCAGATTAGAGATTAACAGAGTAGCTATGACAACTATCTCTACAGATCTGTTTTCTATTTACCGTAACTAATTTATTTTTTATTAGCATGCATACATTTCTTGACCAGGACAATAGAAGATCACATTTTCATTTAAAGTTCTTCAGTCTGACCCATAGCCTCATCTTCACTGTTCTCCCGTAAACAAGAGCCAGCACTGTTGGAAGCACAATTCAACACAGCTCATCAGCAAACAACTAGATGAACTAAAATCTAGAAAGGCAAGGATGGAGGTGACTGCATGAAGTGGCATATCTCCACCAAAGGTCTCCTCAAGCAGGATTTGCTGGGTACTCACCATCTTCAAAATGAAAATTAATGTTGTTGGGAAATCATCACTTTTGGGCCCCTATACTGGACTCTATTTTCTTTACATCATGGGTGCAAAACAGATAAAGCTAAGGGGGGAAAAATTGATTCTAAGCACAAAAGGAATTCAGAAGGAACAGAAGACTGCAGGGACCTCCTTGGACACCTCTGATGTCCTCATATTGCAGATATGCTATCATCTGATCTTTTCTGCAAACTTATTTAAACTCCATTTTAAGAATGAGTTTTCCTATAGCTACCACTCTGTGGAAGCCTTTTCCAGAGTCTGATTCCAAATATTAGAAACAAGTTTCTTACTTCTTTCTTGTTATTTCTTTCTCATTTCTCAAAGTAAATACATTTCCAGTCAGTTTGGTTCAATTCATTCTTGTCTTGACAAATTGTTTTCTTAAAATCAATCTCACGTTCCTGTTTATCATGATATAACTTGACAATAAAGAGAAAAAAACCATAAATTGTTGCCTAAAGCTTCTACAGAGTCGAACTGAAATCAACAGACAAAAGATGTAACAGTAACAGTTACAGTAATAGTTACGGTAACAGTTACAGCACTGGCACCATCCTTGAGCAGAATGGTACCTGCTCACATCAATAAAGCCTAATGATGCTCATGCTGAAAATGTTTTATTTCCAACCAGGAAAGTGTGGGACAGATTGTGCATCACATGTACGACTGCTGCTTCTGAGCACTGGAGGTGCTTTATAACCTTGGCTCCTTTGAGTAAACTATTGCGTAGTGACCTGGAGATGACAAATCCAGGTACCTCAGCACAAACACATGTTATATTTTATCACTTTTTCAAAAGGCTGGAAATAGATGACTCACCAGCAATCTGCCTTTGAGCCAGTGCTGTGCAGAGTGGGTTGAAGTTCTCACGGGAGAAGTTCTATAGCCAAAGTACTGGGTGATGGATATATTTTGCAGTGAAAACAGTGTTTCATATGAAATATGAAGGGAAAAAACCCACCAGACCACCAAAACCAAAATTGAACACTAAGTGTATACAAAATAGTATTAACAGGGCAATTATATTTAGGAAAAAAAAAAAAAGATGACATAAAACTGTCTGCTTCCTGCCTTCCAGATCTGCTTGTTGAATAGATTTCAACCAACATCAGCTGAATCCAGTATTATAAACATTTGAAGTACTTACTACCTCTGGAGACTTGCAGGCCCTCTGAAGTGATAAAGGATTGGTGTATCTGTGCCAGCCTTAATCCACTTCCCCAGATAATAGACATATAAAATAGGACACGTGCCACAAACCTAAACCAGCTAAGAAATATAAAAGGCCACCCTAGATCAAGGACAACCTCTAAGAAGCAGGATCAGGCATGTAAAACGCTTTACATAAGGACGGTACTCCACATAGAGGATGAGAAGTTAGATCAGATAATCCTAGCTACAAGAATACACAATAAGATTTGGATCTGGATGGTTTTAGGTTTGGGCATCATTTACTTGTTTAGCAGGTTCTGATCAGCTACACTTGTGCAAAACCACTGATGAATTACCAAAACTTTGTGATGACGGAAGTCATCATTCTATACACAATGGAAAATGGGCGCCTAAGTTGTCATTACCGGTCATGATATAAGAGAGTGGTTATAACTGAACTCCTCTCTGAGAAATGACCAAGCGGCATTCACAGCTCGGGAAGTCATAAAAATAACCTTTGTACCTGGGCAATGTACAATCCTGACAGAAAAAACTATCATGATATCCCATAGTGCCTTTTCTACACTCATTTTTAGAACACAGCCACCTGTCAAAATATACTCGTAGTATGTAATTTTATTTTCAACACTCTGAGCTCCAAAAACAATGGCACAGCTTTTCCCTCTCTGCATTTTTAATCATCTTAGGATAGTATGCGACAAGTGGCAGACGCTGTGGAAGACTGCATTTTTCATCTGAAGAGCTTGGCAGGCAAAGATACTGAATAAGTCAATCAATATCGCTCTTTCTGAGACACATTCAGCCTCAGCATACTGTTGCCTGCTGCAGGGATGCAAGGCAGCTGGAGAGCCCCTCACAGCAAAACTGTGGGAGCACAGAGCTGCTAGGCGCAGGTCACCAATGCTGGCCTCTGCTATTTATTCAAAAAGTCACATATACACTAAATTGGATGAATTATTAATAAGATGGTAAATTAAGCTTGTAAGTTGGTGGTGGCTAGCTCCAAGACTTTGATAAGCAATTAGGAGACATTAGGAGCAACTCACTTTTTCAGACCGTGCCTAAGCCTAGGGCCAGTAGCAGCACCTCCTTCCTATGCCAGTGACAGAAAAGCAGGTCAGCGTGATGGGGCTAAACAAATACCAATATAAATCTCATCCGTGATAAGCTGTCCACATTCATACTTGCTTTATTGCACATTGCTCACATTTCATCCAAATCCTCTTCTGCTCTCTTCTGTATTCCCCACAGAGTGCCTGGTCTGTGGTAACATAACTCCTGTGGTTACTTCCCCTTTCCAGCAGTGAGATGGCAACAACCAAATGCAGCCATGTGCCCTGAAGAGACTCACAGCCCCGATTTAAAGAGAATGTTTAAATATGTAACAACATATAGAAACCACAAACTCTGGACAGATTGTATTAGTGACTTGCGTTTGTGCAACATCTAGGATCAGGTTCCTTCTAGGAAAATGGTGGGGCTAGACCCACTGCACCAAATTCCCTTCTCATGTTTACCTACTAAAATCCAACAGATAGAATCACAGAATCATTCAGGTTGGAAAAGACCCTTGGGATCATCGAGTCCAACCATCAAATTCCATATATTTAGCTGAGAACATAATGAAAACAAAATTAACCATGTGAATGATGTCTTTCAGTATTTCAACACCCTTTCTAAAATGCAGACACAAATATTCAGGGCTGGCAATCATAACTGTTATAGTAATTACCAAAGCCAGAGTTACTCAAGTGACTTCTGTATCGAAACTTTTCAAAACTCACAAACTGGGTGCTGGATGATTCTGTTATTTTTAAAAATTTATTTGCTGTTTCCAGTTCTTCCTCAAATAGTGGGTGGTGCTTGCTTTCCATGGCTTTTTCTTGTTACATACAAGAAAGTATATTTATACATTATAAATATATAAAGGGAGTACACATAACTACTCATATAAATAAATGGCAATATCTATGTGATAAACAGTGGAGGCACACAATGAGAAATCCATTTCATAAGTAACTGGGATTTCTTCACCAGTGGCTGCCCACAAACACATTTCCCACTTATATGGGAAATAGTCTGATACTCCAAATGCCTTAGAGCTGCTACTTGAAAAAACATCTTGATTACAGATTACTTGTGCATCAGATATGTGAACACACCTTTCCAGTTCCTACACTTTCCTGTGCACATCCAAAAATATGCTATCTTCAGTTCTCTACTAGCCTCACTGGTTTTTAAAATAACAGAAATTTAAAGTCCTGTACCTCAGGATAGGATTAATCTTAACTAACTTTCTATCTTTATACAGCACAGGTGTCTATAGCTGAGCTAGTCACCAGAGGACCCCTTCGTCATTCATAAGGATAAACAGGCACTTGAAGAACTTGATTCATGTGGCCAACTGCAGATATTTATCTTAGGATGAGACAGATTCAGTACTAGCATTGAAGGAGCATGAGGAGATCACTGGATGAACAGCTCTTATGTGGGCATTCATATTGCAGACATTTATGAACTAGGAGACCTGTCAGGGGTGGCTTCAGGTATAGATATCTTAGAACACTAGAAAAGGGGATGTTTTCAGCTTCTAGGCATTTTCTGACAACTTTGAAAGCTCAGGATAACCACTAAAAATTGTGTCTGTTGTTCATGGAAGAGTTTCCTTATTTCACATTGAAGATTTTTCAGTCTCCTTGGATTACTGGTTAATTAAGGACTGTTACATTCAGAGAGGGGGAAAGGAGTGCATGTTAATCTCCAAAACCTCCTAAAATTGATTTTTCTGTAGTGAGTAGTGGCTTTAGCTAATGGGGCTTTGTAATATAAATTTTATGAGCATTGTTTTGTTACAAATGCATTATTGTGGGGGTCCAAACCCCACATATTATGGACTTCTGCCTTGCTAAAACAGCGAACAAAGAACCACAGCCCCCATGATGCCATGGTTCTGACGGAAGTCGGAAGTGACAATTACTTACAACTAGCAAAACACTAAGGAATTTAGGTAGGCCATCCCCAGAGAAATATTAATTGATCTATAATGCACACTACACCTGGTGGCAAACTGTCCATGTATATATATATATATATATATATATGAATATATACTCCCACAACCACCTTCTCTGCATCTCCTTATTTTAGTGATCTAATTCCAAACTACTGCTAGCCTGTAAGCTCGGTAGCAGGACTTTCCAAGGGAAGTCGGTGGTCTTTCTCCTTAACTCAGTCTCATGGGTCTTTCACATGCAAGAGAGAAACTGCCTGTAACCCCTGTTCCTACTCTTGCTGAATGGGTCATTTCAGGGGGACTGGGGTATCTCTCTTGCTCTTTCTCTCTCTCAAAGAGGTATCTGAGAGATACGCTGATGAGAAAGATTAGTGGCCACCCTGTATCCTGCTGCCAGTGGGTTCAAGTTTCCAGCAGCGTTGTATTACCTGACTGAATGAGAATGGAATTATAATTACATGGTGATGGAGGTAGAACTTCCCAGGAGAATTACAGTAGAGTGATGCTATAAGCCCTAACTCTAAAGATTATGGATTGAAAGTGAAAGGCTAATGGTCTAGTTGAAATGTCAAGATTTTCTCTAATTCCCCAATCTTTCAACCTCTTTTTTGAGACCTACAGACTAGAGGCATTGTGGTTATCTTCTTTTAAACTAACAGAAATCAGTACTGAGTCCCTGCCATGTGTTTAGTCCATGGCAACTTATCTTCCTCTTTTGTGTTTCCTCCATTTTCAACAAGTCTAACAGGGAATAGATTACAATAGAAAGGTAATAACCAAATGTATATGAAAGTACTGACGAGAAATGCAAGTAAGGAATTAATTAATTGATGGGAAATGTCTTTCCTAAGTAACTCTGTGGGTTCTGAATGTGAAAGTAGCTACAGATTACGACACGATAGGTGCTGATGTGCTAACACTGGCTAGGCTCATATATTTTCACAACTTCTTAACTGTTTACTTACTCTCTTCTTATTGCAGCAATACAGAGACTATTTTTTCCACTCTTTTGGATACAAATTGAATTCCTTTCAGATAGAATGAAAGAATCTGCCTAAGCTGTCAAGTTAAATCAACAATACTCTACCACACAGGAGTTCTTTCTTACACACTACAAATACTTGTTTTTACTATGCTTCTGACCTGCCAGCAAAATTTCAGTTGCTTACCAATCCAAAAGTTTCACTCCAAAACAATTTCACACAGGGCAAGCATAGGTTTTTACATTGTGCATAGCGTAAGTTTAACCCATGTTTCTTTAGACCATTTTCCAGGCTAAAAAGGGTCACTCCTGCAGGCAATGCTAGACATGGAGACGGTTTTCCTGTCCTCTGAACTCTTTTGAAAGGTGGAAGATGGTCCTCCCATTTCACACTGTCAGGAAAAAAAAAAAAGGGATGCTTTTCTCTTTTTAAGTAAACACAAAACTGTGGGACAGGACATGAGACGGATCACTGACTATGCACACTGCTTCATTTTTTGTTTGCTGCATGGGTGTGCTTCGGCCTGTGCTAAATAGCAACCTCCAAGTGGAAGCCTAGGTGTGGTTTGGGGATAAATCACACCAGCAGCTGCTCTAAATGAGAGTTTAAACAAAAACTTCAGCAGTCTTGACTCCCCCTGACGCACACCCCACCTGTTTTGTGCTGTCCCATACAGCATCCTTACCGCTTTCTGTGCCATACACCACGGCATGCAACACAAATCATTCACTTTCCTGCCATCAAAGTATTCTCCAGCAACTCTCAATGTGTCTTTAAAATAAACATTTTGGCTACACAGATCTGAGAAAGCATGCACAAAAATTATGATACCCTGGAACACGAGAACAACAAATTCAGCAGGGACCAGGGTCCAATGCTATTTAGTGGTGCACTGAGAATTAGCCTACTTAGAGGAGTCTGATCTTAATTAGGACAAACACAAAAGACTCTGTGCTCTGAAGCCTTCTTATAGAATGGTTATGGTTGAAAGTGACCTTTAAAGACCATCTAGTTCCTGCACCCCTGCCACGGGCGGTGACACCTTCCAGGTGTCAGGTTGCTTCACCAGGTTGCTCAAAGCCCCATCCAACCTGGCCTTGAACAATTCCAGGGAGGGGGCATCCACAACACCTCCGAGTAATCTGTTCCGGTGTTTTACCACCCTCATAGTGAAGAGCTCTATCCAAATATCTAATCTACATCTACGCTCTTTAGTATGAAGCCATTACCCCTCACCCTATTACCACATCCCCTTGTAAAAAGTCCCTCTCCATCTTTCCTGTAGACTCCCTTTAATTACTATATGGCAGCTATAAGGTCTCCCTGGAATCTTCTCTTTTGCAGGCTGAACAACCTCAACTCTTCTCAGTCTGTCTTCATAGGCAATTCAACCCCCTGATCATCTTTATGGCCCTTATTTAGCAGTTAAAATAAATAAAGCAGCCAAGCAGCATCCACATACTCCATAACAGGCAGGACCTGAATACCCACCTGAGTCCAGGAAAATACCAGATCACTGGGATTTGGGAGCTCAAAGATGGATTCCTTATTAGCCTTCTCAGGCAGGTCCCTCCATCTTTCCCTCTAGAATCATTTTATGGTTGTATGAGTAATCAAATATTTATTAGATGGAAAAAAGAAGCCCTATGGCTCTGAAGCTTAAATCCCTGTACCAGTGAGTAAAAAAAATTAGACCTGTTTAAAGACCAGCATTACTGGAATAAACTAGACTGCTTTCTTCTCTCCGATTTTGACCAGAATCCTACTTTTGATCTGAAGAGCCTTTTGTAAAAATTAACAACAAACGACATACTTCTGCAAGGAGTTTTCATTTTGTGAGAAAATTCCACACCAGCTTTACGTGAGGACCACGCGCTCACATGGATGGAAGATGTTGATGCTGATGAATTGCTGCTTTCAGCTGTAGAATTTAATTATTCTCATTCTCTACAGCTGGTGTTATTGTGTGGTGATGTGCTTGTCTTCTGACACCTCGGGAGGGAGGATGAAATGAATTTTCTACATTCACAGTGCCAAAAGGACAGTCTGAATAAGAAATGCTGCAATAAGACCTGCATGACTATGTCCTCTGGCATGAATGATGAATCCAGGTTCTTTAGATCTTGTTTTCTAGCAGTACTTATAGACTGGATGCGTTTCTTTTAAAACGTTATAGAAAATTACACTAAAGTTCAGTCTATTTTGACAGAATAAAGAAATGAGCTAGATTATATTGGCTGATTTCTAGCCTGTGTTCCTGAAGCCTTTCCCTTCTCTTTTACAGGCTGGCAGGGTCACTAATCCTGCTCATTTTCAGTTTGTCAGTTGATAATCACTTATGTGGCACTATGTCTTTGGAGATGACAGCTGAGACAAGATCTGATGCACAGTCTTCCTTCCACAATGCCTTCCTAAATACCAATCTGAGGCAGCTGAAGGGACTGAATACTCCATATCTGATAATGACACGTTCACCAAGCTTGTCATAAAGAAGGTTTTGGGGAAGTTTACAACACTGCTGTGCAGGAAATGTCTCTATTTTGATGGCATAACAAAGTCGTACGGATCAGAACAGTCCCTGCCATTGGACGTTAATGAGAATCAACTTTTTTTTTTTTTTGCTGTAAGGCATTTGAATGTATCACAAGCAGAGGCCATCTGGCTTAAGAATAAATATTCAGTATCTGTATGAGAAGCAGAAACACTTGAGAGGGAAATGGTACCTTCCTGGCTTCCAGTTTGGACAGTACCCATCACTAAAACTGGTGTTTTGCACAGTTGGCTAAATTGCAGTTTAATGCCTGACAAAGACTTTTTAGGCTATTATCATCTTACTAATTCATTATTGTTTACTATTTTTGTCTTCACCTCTTCAAAAAGGAGATCACTGTATGTTAAAAATTCCTAAGGGATAACATATTTCACTGCACTCTACAGAGGACTGTAATAACTCATCAGTTTTACTTACTGAGAAGTCATAGGGGTAAAAATCAGTCTACTTTTTGAGGAATAAACCCAATTTATCTCTTGCGTGTGACAGGTGCACTCCTTGTTTATTAAAAATTTAGAGAAAACATTTGCAAAATTGAAATTTCAAGAACAAGTACTACAGCAGACAATAACTTCCCTGAGAAAGTGTCAAACTGAGAAAGAATGAAACCATCATTTCTAAACAGCAGGCATTCGTTTCACAAATTTTATGACTGTCACCAGATTCTTTAGCTGGACCTATCTTAATTCTTCAAGAGTGCCTCTCACCGCAGCTTGCTGGGGAAAAAAAACCAACCAAACTGATTTGGCAAAGATTTTTCTGAGCTACATATGAAGACCAGAAGACAATGTTATGAGAAACTGAAGCTGTTAATACTATGAGTAAATTATATGTACGTATCATGGACTATTTACAAGACTGTAGGTTTATTTGTTTAAGTACATAAATATCTTGAGGCAGCCCTGAGGCAGATGTTGAGCTGACAGCCTTGTCTGCCACACTGATCCGCATCAAATACAAGCAGCCCAGCAAGAGTGGGGACCTGGCTGCAATCCCTAGGAGGTATTCGACTTGAATGCAACTGGGACCAGTGCTAGCAGAAATGCATTCAAACGTAGTGGAGGCTTTGCCACAATATTTTGGAATTACATCAAACAACATGTTGTATCTCTCCTGAGGGAAGGTGATGTGATAAATCCATGACGCATTTCCTCACTGGAGCTATCCAGGCTGTGTTGGCTGTCACAAATGCCAGGTTGCAGTGGGTGAAGCAATTTCCTGCACATGTTTAGAAACCACTCAGGAATACTTAAGGGTGATAAAAGTTGGTTGAGCCAATATGATTAGAGAGCTATCACCTCATTTTCACTGCATTAATGTCATAATCCAAGAAGGAAGATTCATATATGTGCACTCAGGAATGAAATTCCAGGGGAGAAGAAATCCATAATACCAACTATCAGTTAATATTCTCAGACAACTGAATTTTCTTGTACTTGCTTTCTTACTTTTCTCAGGGGAAACTTGCCCTAGTGCACGAGACCAACATAAGACCCGCTCATGCTTGAATGCTGGATACCATGGCACTTGGTACAGTGCTACTGAAATCACCAGGCAGGCTTCCGATGTGAGCTTGCCATGGAGCTAAACATCACCTTGTGATGCAGTTCTACCAGAGCTGAACAGGGCAAACCTATCTGATGAAGTGCTCGTAAATGTGAGAAAGGAAGGCAAAGTCAATCCCAAATACATAAACTTATCTTAAGCAATAAGCAAAGGTAATTGGAGCTGTAACTCGGAAGTCTAAGGGAGGAAGGGAAGAGTGATAGTGAGAGTTTCTCTCTCCTTTGGCTTGTAGGAAAAACACATCAAGTGTTACACAAAAATGTTAAAATCTCAACCTCAAAAACTGAAGCATTCACTTATCCAAAACTGAAGTTATTCTGACTCAATAGGCAACTGATGTATTTGCCTTTCAGGCAGTACACACACTTCACTTCCATGTCTGTCTGTAATCTGTTGCAAAGCAGAATTCCTTTAGAGGGGTATCTCATCCAAAGAACAGGAAGTGATCAGGAACTATCGATACCATTACTGTTAAAGCTATAAGTATGAGACTCCCTCCTGGGATAAAGCCAAACTTATTTTATATATGTTGAGTGATATCCCATTCAGTCTCAAAACATGGTCAGTATAATACAAAACTGTTTCCCTGGGCACACCAATAAAACTGGATGTGACTGAGTGCTGTAAACAACAAGACACTCAATTCTCACTCTCAGACATGGAAATTTTGTCAGAATTTTGTGTCTCTGGAGGAAATGTCGAGCATAACCTAAACATCTACATGAAACTGTCATGTTAGCAAGGTGAAGTAAGTTCAATGAAAAAATTCCAGCACCCAAGACTGATATTTAAAATGGCAATCACAGGAGGCAAAACGAGTTTAATATATACAGTCTGGCAAAGCTGGATTCTGCTTCTTTAAGAATGCATTACATATTATGAGCATTCCTATTACAATTTTATTGCAATATTCAAGGTGTACTCGGAAGATACTATTAATTTTTTTAAATATGGGTTTATTTGTTTGCATCTTATTTTACAGCCACTCTTCCAGCCTCCAGTTTAATTTCTAAAATTAAAGCTAGTGATATTTCCATATCAAAGTTTAAAATTAATTTGCTTTGTAGGACATGCCCCTTGATCTAAAATACTTCATTTTAATTAGGACATTTAATTTTCTCTAATGGAATCAGATTCCATTCACTTAATTCAAAACTACTTTTTGAAAGACTTATAAGTAGTACTTTCTCATCACAAGTCCTCCCAAGGCTTGTCCACGTGAGGAGATTACACCTACGCAGCTAAACTGATTTCAGATTGATCTACTTATACCACTACAAAACGTTACTGAATTTAGTCATAACTGGGTCTGTTCCACTTCTGCATCAGTGTTATCAAACAGCTTTAAGTTTTCTAATGCAGACCAGGAATGGAAAATAATAGAAAATCAGGTACCATTTCAACCTAAGTGAACTTTGTCCCACTTTCCAAAGCATGAGCGTCTAGACCTGCACAGCCTAGAGTACAGCCACTTCCCGCCACCATTCCCGTACAGCTTCTTTCTTCCTTTTGTCTCTTCTCTATAACATGTTGCGTACATGTAGACCATGCCGGATCATGTTTGCTTCTCAGTCAGAGGATGTACAAGACATTTCTAAGGAACACTTTGCATATTCTGCCTCCGTGTTAGGATGATGCTCTACTCCCATGCACACACAAAGGCACACAGAAAGGTCAGGGCAGAACTAGTTAGTGCATGGGCACAGACGGTGAAGGCATTCCCTTCCCTTAGTGTGAGAGCCTGCTTCCTCCATTTAAAATACGTGTTTGTTTTTGGGAAGGCCTGTCTTCTTCAATTTTATATATTCCATTATCACAGAGAAATGCAATAAATACTATACATTATGATAAGCTCCAAAACACCTTCAGCTCAGTGCTGACTACAGCTCTCACAATGCAGGGGCACAGCAACAAAATGATTTTTAGAACTGCATACCTTGAAAAATAGCCAGGCTGTCATCCATTTGACCACTTTTACAACCCAAAAGACATGCTTGTAGAGCTCAGTGTTCACTACTCCAGGGTCTACTACATTAGCAGTCACATGGCTTCCATTTGCAGTCAGAAGGTGCTGTAGTCGATAGGTAAATAACACAAGGGCAAGTTTGCTTTGGGCATAGGCTCCATGGGGTGAATACGAACATCTGTATATGAGAGAGAAAGAGAGAGGGAGATGCTCATAAAAATAACCTGAAGGAAAACAGAATTGCACGAACATCAAATGTACTGCACTTCGCAATAGCCAGCAAACAAACAACCATACGTTGAGTCATAAGACAAAACACCTTATCACTGGCAGGTGTGTTGTTTGCTGGAGTTTTGGTGATTTTTCCATCAGGCACTATGATTTATGGCACGGAAAAAAAAAAAAAAGAAATTACACAGTACCTGCCAGAATCTCTATGTCTAACTATTTAAACTAGAAATGCTGAGGCACTGATCTCCAGGATATCACCATCTAGAGGCCCTCAAGCTACTCTCCCCTTCCTCACTGCCCTCTTCCCACATACACATGCCCTGCCCCACCCAGAAAATCCGTTCCTGACCATACTACTCCTGGTTATTGTTATTTGTATTGCAGCAGGACCTACTAGTTTCTGATGCTGGGCACAGAAAAGATGAGTAAGGCAATCATTGTACCTGGCCCAATGACACATCAGATTACGCACAGCTAAAGAGTTGGATAAAAAGATGGGGCAAGGGAAGCAGTTGCAAGTGTAACCACAGTTATGCCATATGCAGCCTTTAGAGCAAAGACGGCTGGCTGGGTCTGAGCCAAACAGGAGGTGCAACGAAGGCACACAAACACTGGGAGTTATGGTAAAACATTACCTGTTGAGACTCCTGTGCACCTCACTCATCTAGATGCTGAATCTGCCTTTCTTTCAAGTCTAACTTTCTAGGAACTACTGATTAGTTGGGTTTCACTGCATGCAGGCACCAGTTGGTTGTGTTTTTTTTTTTTAAATAGCAGGTTAGTTTCAGGCAAATTAGCAGGTATGTCGCTTAAAACGCTCCTCCCGACTGGGGCCTCAGCACCACTTCCACAAATTCCTATGCCATGACAATTCACTCTTGTAATTACTACAGCCTCTCATCTAACCTTTTTTTGTGCAGAACCAAAGGTAATTCCTGGCATTACAGACAGCTCACAGGCAAAGCAGACAGGAGCCTAAAGCAATGGGCTCCTGGGTGCAGCAAAACAGCTCTGGTCCCCATCCCCTTTGCCTCTACCAGAGCTTGTGGAAGCAGCACAGCTTGCTACTGCTGCAAATGTGGAGCCAGGGGTTAGGGCAGCAGCTACTGCTGGTGGAGGGAGCTACAGGGGCAACAACCCAGGAGCAGATCTCTTTTTCCCATCTCTCTCCTTTTCCCTAGTTGTTGTCCTGCCTCTGTGACAGCTGCAGCTACAGCTCCATCCTCTATACCCTCGCCCTTTGTGCAGCAAACTCCCAGGCTGGGGATGTTCCTACCCTGCTGAAAAGCCTGCCTTCAGTTTTCTGTGGTTGCTAGTATGTGCCAGGTTTTTATTTCGAATGAATAGCAAATATGTCTCAGAGTTCTTTTTGTTATCTAATTCTCGTTGAATACCTTGTTTATAACATCCTGTATACTTCACCACAGAAAGCCCTGGATGCTAACGAACAGGCTGACTCTCTAAGGGTATAAGGCTACTGAAGCAATTTAACTGCTCATGTTATCTAAATGGACTCAGAAACTTGGAGACACAATGGTAAATTAATTCTACAGGTCAGCTAAAGGAAGTAAAAGCCAACAACACTGAATCTCCAATGCATCTCTTTTTTTTTTTTTCCTTCTTTTTTTCACCCTGCTCTCTTCTTATTCAAGCAAATCACAAACAAACAGGCTACAAAACATTATATAAAATGAGAGAGAATAAAAAAGAACAGCTGATCATAAACAGCCCTTGCATCAACCAATGGCCTGAGCTGTAAAGTGCTGGATAACATAGCTCCATCAGCACCTGCATCTTGGGGTAAATTGAGCTATTTTAAGAAAAAAAGAACAATCACTGCATGAATATAGAAGTGACTTGTCATGAATCAGGAAATTGCAGTTACATTTTAAATTCAGTAACGTCCATGCTCTGATCTGAGACTCTCAAAATGTCACCTTATGCTTCATGCATATTTCAACTCTTTTAACTTGAAGGACTAGATCCTCAGCCGCTATGAGCTTCCCTTGCACAGCCGTGCAGGGCAGAGCTCACGCCATCCATGGGAAGAAGCACTCATCTGAAGCTGCTCTGGCAGCCAGCTGGCAGCCAACCTTGGCACTGCTCCATCAGTGCCGCCATTTCCCCATCAGTGGAGAACACAAGCTGGGGCACGGGACAAGCTTCCCAAGTTGAATTAGAGTGATCTTGTCTGGCAAGCGACTGGCAGGGAAGTCGGGCTGGGGACTACTCTGACTTGTTCTGCCTGGGTCTAGTCTGGCCTTCAGTAACCTCCAGATGCCAGGCAGAAGGATGGTGAATGCTCCCCATGATGTCCCATTCCCACATTTTGTGAGAGTGCTGTTTTGACTTACCTTGTGGCAACAAAGCATGAACTACAAGGGCTGGATTCTCAAAAGACTTGTACTTTGCATAGATATCTATGTCAGAGAAACATGAGTGCTGAGAAGATATAAAAAGCTATCCAATCAGTGAGGATGCCTTTTATAACACAGTGCAGAGATGCAAATGATTTGCAAGGCAGTGGGGAATCAGACTTCAATAACATATAGATAAGAAGGATATAAAATTAGATACACAGAGCAGACACTTTTGGCAGAACCCCTGCAATGATTACCTGCCCTCTTCCCATTCTCTTGTGTGTGCTTTTTGCTTTCCAGGAACCTGACATCAATGGAGTACATAAGACAGAGGAATAACAGAACCGACAAGGATTTTCATTAAACAACTGTTTTGTTTGTGAGACCCCATCTTATTGGAGCCATGTTGCTTAAATGCCATGTTGGAAAAAAAAAAAATCAACACTAGTTACTTGATTTCATTACATCCAGTCTTGATGTAATGAAGCATCAGAAACAGAGGAGGATGTAAGCTCCTGTACCTACACCACAGTTGCACTTCTCATGCACATATATGTAGAATCATAGAATGGTTTGGGTTGGAAGAGACCTTAAAGATCATCTAGTCTAATCCCCCTGCCAAGGGCAGGGACACTTTCCTCAAGATCATGTTGTTCAAAGCCCCATCCAACCTGGCCTTGAACACTTCCACGGAGGGGGCATCCACAACTTCTCCAGGCAGCCTGTTCCAATGACTCACCACACTCATTGTAAAAAATTTGTTCCTTAAGTCCGGTCTAAGTTTACCCTTTTTCAGTTTAAAAACCATGAAATGTATTTCTCTTACACATGGAATTATCTGTCTTTAAAGCCTACGCATCTAAAACTAGCACCTCTTGGCACTCTATGCTCTGTATGTACATTTTCTACACTGAAACAAAGTATAACTGTATACTAAATAAAAAAATATTGACATCAGATATTTTCACATTGCTTTCACTTTCTGAAAGCTCTAAGAGCTTTCTGAAATGAAAGTACATACAAGAGGCCAATCAGCCCAAAGCAGATCACAGCTTATTAGCAAACTGTGCTGGCATACCAGCACGTGAGGTGCCTGTGATGCTTGGAACCCTGAAGACACAAGGGTATTGATGCTTCACAGTAAGGCAGGGAGACTCTTAGGCAGAGAAATTACTTCCTAAGTAGGTGGCCAAGCAGGCAAAAGACTGGTGGCACCCAGCACTGGCCAGTTGGCTAGGGAGCTAGGAGGTACTGGTGCTCACCTGCACAGGGATCTAGCCTAATAAATACTGCTCATCAGGCTTGAGCTACATCAAACAGCATGTGCTGTGGTATGATAAGCCTGTGTGTGGTCAGCAGCTAGAACCTGGTGGGAAGACGTCCAGTGGAAAGGAGTGGCATGCCTGGCAATCGTGGCTTGGAGAAGTTCATGCTCGCCCACTCATTTGAGCGGGGCTCTGTGTGGACCACTCTTCCTACAATGGAAAACAGGCTCCCCTAGGACATGCCCCTCCATAGCATTTTGCTAAGTCAGTGCTGATAAAACAGGGCAATGCACAACTCACTAAATGGAAACTACAGGAGGAGTTAAGGTAGACGGAAGTTAATTTGCTTCTTTGAAATCCAACCAAGAGAGCAGCAATATACAAGACCTCTTTTTTCTTTTTAAAATAATGTTTTATCGATTCAATACTGATGAATAAAGGATTAGGGTAAGGCAGGCTATGCATTTTCTCTTCCGTTAATTTTAGCATAAATTCTTATTTTTGGCATGAGATTTTTTTGTAACATAGACTGACAAGTTTGACAAGAATTGTCTTTACAAAAATTAGAGAGGAGAAGAGGAAGGGATTATTTTGTATTTTTGCCAAAACAAAACAAGTAAGTATTCAGTTCTGGAGTAAGTGAGAACCTTGTGGTTTGCTGGTTTGGTTTTTTTTTTTTTCCCAATTTTTTTTCCGTCACAAGCTGATTTTACTACTCATCTCCATGGTGCTGTCTCCAGCAGCATTCTCCCTGGCATGCTGGGCAATGTATTTGTAAAAAGTAATAAGAAGTCACATTTCAAACAGGAGCCTGCAGCGGCTAATGAGATGTTTAAATATGGACTCAGCTGCTATCCAAGTTTGAAAACTGGATTCATGTTTAGCACTTCCCTTGGTAGCCAGTCTTACTCTGGTTTCTTCTCTGGCTGCCTTTAGTTGGTCTGTGCTCTGTAGAGGTCTTCCATTTATATCCAGTGATGTTTAGGGATGTGCACTAAGTCAGCTCTGGGTACCCACTGAGTAACAGGGGAAACAACATTGCTGCTTGGCACAGACCACTTCCTCCATACCTCCTGTGCACAGGCTCTCACACTGCTCTTGGCTTCTTCTCTTTCGTGAACAGTTGCTTTTGCTTTATGCACACATGTGGTGGAGGCAGATACAGATCAACTGAAAGATGGGTGCAGTGACAGTACCTTTCCCCAAGATATCTTGCTTCAACAAAAGACTCAGAGGGCCTGTGACCATACTGATCAGCATAGCTACATTTAACCCGGCCAGTCCTAGCAGTGAAGTCCTCCTGATGTGGACCTCTTTCACACCGCACTTGTCTTGTGCATGTCATCCTCCCTTCACCCACCACCACACACTCCCCAATTTCCAGCGTGTTAATCTGCCTGGAGGGCAGAATGTACCAAGATCCAACTCCAGAACAACCCGATTGCTGTGTGCTCCATTAAAAGACAAGTGATGTAAAACGTGGGTGACATGCTGGGGTTTTTAATGAAAGGCCATACAAAATTTCAATATATGCCTTAGGATGAATCAGTGAATTAAACAAAACACAGACTTGGTGTATTAAAATTACTAAAGTTTCCTTATGATTTATGTATTAATCTTGCAATACATCATCATCATTGCTTAGTCAAGAATATAAAAAACTATTATTAGAGATGAAGCTTTCACAGTCCTAAATTTTCTTTCTCCAGGGAATGTAGTCAAGATTTTTCAAGATTTTGTATTGCAGAACACAGGTATGTCTTTTCTCGTTGTGATAAGCAGTTTATTTCTCTTTTGCTATGATAAACCAAAGCCTGAGTCCTAAATATTGCTTATGAGATTTAAGCAGACTTCCTGACAGTACTACGTATGTTTATCCTATGAACACATTTGCTAAGTCTCAGCAACTGTGGGTTTCCCTCAATAACAACAACAAAAAAGGAAATATAGAGATAGAGAAAAGACAGAGTTGGAGAAATTAGAATACATGTATTACCACTGAAAACTAGTATTTTTCTGGTTGAAATAAATAAGCATATTCATTAGCAAAAAAATCCCTAAAATCTGAAGTGTTAACATATCTACTTATTCAGATGTTGCTACCAACTACTACTATAGGCTACTGTACAGTCACCCGTTTCATATATGTCTGAGTATTTTGGATGTTCACTGAACAACTACACTTACTTGTGTACATTTCTTCCATTTACTTGATATGCAGCCTTTAAAAAAAAAGATTATGAATATATACATATAGCAGTCAAGGTGGCCTTAGCATACTCCCATGTATTTGAACAGGAATACACTGGCAGCTGCAATTTGAGTGAATAAGGAGACTCAAGCATAGGGAATCCTGGAGCATCCTCGTGACTCTGTGATGGGCATGTTGGAAAGGAAGGCTACAGGACGAAATGAAAGGTTCTGCATAAAATGAAAAGAAAATCCTTCATGTCCTAATTGGTTGCACAGAGGTTACTTAAAAAGCCAGAGGTAGGTGCCACTTTCAGAGCAGCCCACCTTGCCTTTTTGTTCTGACCCACGGACAAAGACTGACCATGTGTCAGAGCTTCCCACTCTCCCTGCAGTGAGCCTCTCAGTGCCATGTGCTGCTCACACATAGCTCTGGCCAAAACTAGGCTTTCTCTGATACCCTTCAACAGCGGTAAAATAGCATTTTTCTTCTTAAAATTAGAGGGTGAGTATAAGGATAGAAGTTCAGAGCTGGGAGCTCTCTCTCTCTCTAAGAAGAAAAAGTTTGGTGATGCTCTCAGTAGCTGATTTATCTGCAAGTCAGTGACTCCTGCCTTGTGCTTAATCTGTAATTCAGTAGGAGCCACAAGCTGGAAGCTGGGTTGTGTGCTTTTGTTTGTTTGTTTTGGTTTGTTTGTTTTTGTTTAAAGCCATGCTTCCCAACTTTCAGCACTTCACAGTATAAATACATATCAAGCAGTGACTACCCTCTTGTTACAATTTGTAGGATATGCAGAGAGAACAAAAAAGAACTTCATGTTTTTGGAGGACTACATTTGGTGAAGGAACCTGGAATGCATTTATTATAAAAATCTTTATGAAAGGCAAATAAGTAGGGGCTTGTCAACCTGGGCATTACTGTCACCCAGAGGGAATCTATGTATTATTTCTCATTTGGCAGATCCCTCCTCCTAATGGCAGCATGTGAGATGTCAAGAGCCCTCCTGCTCTACTGATTGCCTTGCTGTGTGCAGCTTTATTGCTGTGTGCTCAGCACAACTCTCAAATGTGTGAAACACAGACTCACAGCCTGGTCTTCTCAAAGTCTCATCAGAATCACTTTCTTAAAAAATGTCTAATATTTCTGTTTGTGTACAATTGGTGTTTGTTTCAAATATTTTACAATTTTAAATATTGATGGCAAGTTAAACTTCTAATTACTGTAATTCCATTCTCCCAGAAAATATATCTCTTTATAAAGAATTATATACATTGCCTCTTCTGAAGCATCATTCTTCTACAGATGGTTCACGTGTTGCAGTGTTAAGTATTTCCTAATATTTGAAGTGGTATTTAATCATAATGGTATCCCTTCCTCCAATTAAAAACCTCCATCAAACAAACGAATGAATAAATAAATAGAAGCAAGCAAGGTTTTGCATTGCTGCAGCCAAGACACAGATCAAGGCTCCAAGACCTACACTGTGTTCTCATGACCCTTTTGAGTGATGGGGAAACATCATGCCCATATATCCTTTTTTTACTATCTCTTGGATAATCGGGATTTCATGTTACTGAAGATTGTCACACATCTTTTAAGATTATCTCTTGGATTATAACAAGAAGAGCTCTGAGGCACTCTCCACCCACTTGTGGAAAGCTTCCTAACTCTCCTGCAATAGACCTTTTAAGTTGAAGGAAGCAATGGGTCTTCTTATGGTTTCCT
>JAVSBS010008598.1:166639-180229 GCA_033124195.1 Coracias cyanogaster
GATATGGTGTAGTGGTTAGAGAGATGCTAGGAGAAAGGTTGGACTTGCTGACCCTGGAGGTCCTTTCCAACCATAACGATTCTGTGATTCTGTGATGTTGATGTGTAGTAGAAGAGGGGTGTGTCTGTTCAATAAGCCGAGGAAGCTAAAGAGAGACTGGGAGATGAATATCCTTACAAAGACCGAAATGGTAAAGCTTTGATAGCACGGATGTGCTTTTTCATGTGGCATCTTGCATCCTCCCAGGGTTCGTAGCGTGGCCCTGTTCCAATGTCAAATCGCCTCTGAGCATGCTGATCTTATCTCTCAGGGGTGAAACTGAGCAAATATTTAGATACATGAAATGCACATGAAGAGCTAAATAAACGGCTGATTTTCAGCTGTTGATAGCTGGAGTTTCTGCAGATGTCAAAACAATCCACCTGTGTCCTTTCCAAAGTAGGTCATTTTCAGGATTTCCCATTTTCAGGATGGGAAAGAAGGCAACAGATTGCAGAGCAAGCTGGTATCAGCAAAAAGAAACTTCTTCAACAGCAAGAATTCTCCTTCTGGACAACCTCTGGTATGGTCTGCCTCATGCGGTCTTTTTGGTAAAGCATTACCAAGCCCAAGGAGATAGCCAAGAATTTTGCTTTCTCAAGAAAATGTTTGTTAGCTGCAAAAGACCAGACCTTAAGCAAGCATCACCTAAGCTCTAATGGCCATCAACAGCTGTTATAATAATAGCTGTGGTAGCAGAAATGCAGAATAATTTCATTAAATTAGTTTACTTTTTTTTTCCCCCTTAAATTTTTCATTTCTTCCTAGTAGTGTGACAAACATATAAAGGGGGTTTCAGTTCTAGGTATGACCTTTTACAGTTATTGATGACAGGGCACTGCCTTTAGGAAGTAGCATAAGGGAAAATCTCTGCAGCAATATCAGTGAGGAACAGAGAAATGTGTTGTAATAAATTAAAGACAAAAAGAAAGGAGGACCCTGCAGTGGCTCACTGCCTGTGTCATTGACATGGGCTGTCCAAAATATTTGCAACCTTCTCCTCTCTTGGAAAAAAAAAAAAAAATTGGGTTTCAATCAGCTGAAATTGTTTATGGGTATCTGTGAACAGTATTTGTCTTCTTTCCTACTGTTCCTCTATTTTGTTTACAAAACCAAAAAATAACAAGAAAAACGACTCACAATCTGCATATTGCTTCTGTTTTCAGCAGCAAGAATTACAGCTGTGTGACAACATATCAGTAATTTCTTAGGGAAAAAATAAAAAGGAAAGGCAACCCATTCTGACCATCTTTGGCATGAGCTTGTCTATAGACCGTGCTCAGATTCTTGCTGTGGGAACAAGACTCGTGGACAAGCCATATCTGTCTGCAGCCATCAGTATCCTCCTTGTCAAAACAAATGTGTTTCTCTCTTTTGCAAATGCTGGGAAACATGCTGTAGAAGAAATCTTATATACCAGGCTAAAATCCCACCAATCTAATCACACTTTTACTGGAACAGAAAGACAAGAAAATATACATAAAAAACCCCACTTTTGTTGAGCTGGGCTTTTTCAGGAGGAGAAAAACAAAGCATTTGGTAGCAATTAATATGCCCCCTACATTTGCAGATTTAATTCCTGTGCAGATGCGTAGTGTTGTTATTCTAATAACTTCCTGTGGTGCTCCCTTTTTCTGTAAACCTCAACGCCAATTAAAATGTGATCCATCACCAAATGCTTCCAAAACAAAAAGGGAATGTCCAACTTTCTGATACAGCCATGAAAAATCCCAGTCAGTCAAAAGAAGACCCGGGGAAAAAAAAAAGGCAAAAAAAGGCATTCAAGTCTTCCCATTTCTGTAAGAAAGAGCAGGGGAAAAAAAAAAAAAATGTTCTTTGTGTAGTTCTTGTGATAGAAACAGACTGAGGGATTTAGACTATATTAGGAGAGACCAGCCAGACTTCCACTCAGTAAAAAGATTGATTAATAAATGCATCGAGCTGCTTGTGCTGAAATGACAATGTCTGGATAGTCACCCTCTGGAGAAACGTCAGGGATTGGGTGGTACAAGCAGATGTATCTATGGTTTCGGGAATGGCTGGAGCCAGCTCTCCGGCAGCAGCAAGGGAATGCCGGCCCTGCTTTGTCTACAGCAAGGACAGGCAACGTTCCAATTGTGCCGAGATACACAATCGTGCCGCCAACAGCGACTCCCAGCCGTACACTAAATAAAAGGTGGGCAGCTCGTTGGTGGTTCACCAGCTCATTAAAAAGGCCCGATTTGCTTTTTTTTTTCCACGTTGAATGATATAGCATCCTCTGTAATGCAAATCGACATCTTGCAGAGGGCTTGGCTGCTCCTGTTTGGATGCAGGACACAACTTTGCCACTGAGGATGGTTTTTTTCATGGTTCATGTTTCCAGGCAGCATCCTGACATACCATACAGTCAACATTAAGCCGGGGTGACTCATGGACCTAACCCTCCCAGGGGAATGGCTTCTCCTGGGGAGCACTGGGACTTTTCTTGCCATCTAAGACCAATGAGTCACCATCTCATGAAGAATACTCAGAATCCTGAGAGACACTTGATGTTCTCCAGGTACTCTCTGGCTGCTGCATCATGCTGAAGCTGTAGAGTATGAAGTTTCCAAAGGTTTGGCTTTAAGGGAGATGAGCTGTAAAAATATTTTGCTGATTTTCCAGGAGGATTCTCAGCAATTATGGAGATCACAGTGCAGAGAGCTCTCTCTAGCACTGTAATGGAGATAGGCTTGTGAAAGACTCTGTGTTCCCAGCTGCCCGTCCTCCATCATCTTTAGTTGCCTGTATAGACTGTAGGGAAATGCAAGGGATAGACTTGGGGTGCCTGGTATTTCTGGAGTATAAAATCAGTGCTTGTCTCTCAACTAAAAGATAAACTGTTCTGTTCCAAAGGGACCACATCCTCATTCACATTCAAGCTTTGTAGCATATTCCCAGGACTTTAAATCAGGTATTAGGATAGAATGAGCATCTTCACCCCTTTGTACAGCAGCTGGCCACATGCTCTGTCCCCTGTTCAGAGAAAGAATAAAGAGATGCAAACAGTTTGCCTTTCTCACCATCAAAATAAAAAGATACCACAGCCAGTTTTCAGTGGACAAGACACATATGTCCTCCAAGACCTCGGTCAGAAGGAGAGAGGGTAGACTGCAGAAAGAAAGGAAGGTTGGTTGGTTGTTTATTTCTATCCTCTCCAAGCCTGTTTTCTCCAGGCAAGAATCCTTGCCAAGTCTATTTACAAAGTTCAGCCTGGGGATCGTGAGAACTGCAGCTTGCGGTCCGGTGCTCAGCGTTTGCCCTGCCACAGATGTGGCCCTCTCTCTTCTGCTCTGGACCTTTAGTCCTACTTTGTGGGAGGCAAAGTTGAGGAGGACACAGGAAAAATACATACTAGAGAAAATATGTGCTAGTAAAAGTACAGTAAAAAACTTCGTGCCTTCGTTGCTACCTGTCAGTCAGACTCCATTATGATAATGTATTTCTTATCCTTTAAGTATTTCTTCATGTGTGAACATTCATGTAATTTACAGATTTGAATAGTAAACTCTTTCTGAGGGCCACGAGCATGAATCTAGATTAACATCTTGCCTGAAAAAGCACCAGTTTTCTGGCCAGGAGACCTTGTTTCCATGTTTCACTGTCATCTTGCTGGCATCAAATTGCAGGTCATGAACCAGACCTGGAAGCAACATAAAATGATGCAGCTCTGAGGACCTCACAAGAAATATGCCACTTAATCCTATCTTTAAATCTGTCATATTCATGCTCATTAGCTGGTTAGCCAGGAGTGTAAGAAGCCTGAACTACATTTCAGGAAAGCCTTTGAAATTAATGGCTTTATTTTAATGTAATCCAGGCATGAATTATTGGGAGACCAAGCTCATGATCCATTTGCAGGAAAAACAGCATCTTTCTTCTCCTTTGTGATGTACATGTATTTTTTTTATTGGGAAAGTTAATTTAGAAACAAGAATGGTTTCACATAATTATCCCAAAGTGCTTGGATATATGCTATTCTTTCAGACCTGGTGTAGGTTTTTCCTTGAGCTGATGCATTGAGGTAGGTCCAGGGCTGTTTATCCAGGGTACAGACTTTGAAATGTCTGATGAGGAAAATCTTAAATGCATCAAGGCTCCCAGCAATCTTAAGGATGATTTAAGTGCCTAAATATGCACGTGACTAAGGTGACAGTGAAGAAAGCAGGATTTAATGATTGTTTATTTTCAATATCATACTATTATTGAAGAGCATTTTAGCAATATTTTTATATTCTGGTTGTTATAAGTAAAAAAAAGTGATGGGTCTGGCCCCCTTTAAGAGCTATGCAGCATTTGTGTGTATAGACAGAAAAATGAATTTAAACGTATGTTTGTCCATCTGCAATATGTTCTTTAAAGAAAGTTCTGTCTGATTCTCCCATGTCTGGGTTAGGAGATACATTGTGCCATTACAAATCCTGACTGTGTTGCATGGCTGAATGACATGGGAGCATAATCAGAGGAAGATGAGAGAAATTCTGGCAGTTTGTGTAATATTTTTTCTCTTGCTGTCCTTCAGTGTCACGCCTTTCATTCCTTTATACAACTGTCTTCCTATTTCCTAAGGAAAAAGGAACCACTTTCAGAGTGGAAAACTATGTACTTGCCTCAGTTTCTAAAATCTGTACAAGATCAGCCTCTAGTCACACAAATTCATTTCCCCCCTTGCATAGGACAAGTTGAGAACAGCAACTTCTTCCACGCAGATATTAGGACAACTTCTAAAACATGAGGAATCACTCCAAATCCATCACACGAGACTCAGATCGATTTGATTTCAGCAGCTGATCATAAGTCATTCAGGAGAAGTCATTCTCAAGAACATTCACCAAAGATACACAACAGCCTAGAAAGAAGTAATGCAAAATTTTGCCTCATTCCACAAACAAGCAGAATTCTTTGCCTTAGACAAAGAGGAACACTATTCCTGCCGAGGAGATAAAACAGAGCTTCAGAAATCGCAACAAGTCCCTCCTGAAATCCCCCCACCCACCGCAAAAAGCAAACCCAAGGGGATTCTGGGGAGCTGTTGAACTGGTTAATTTAGCCTGGCGTATACACCATGAAAATATAACTAACCCAGGAAAAGGCCTTTCACAGAATCCCTTCACAGGCACAACGCGAGGTCAAGTTGTAAATTGTTCAGCCGGGTTTGTTTAGCCCAGCCTTGATGGATCAAGAATCGCTGACGGTTTCCGCAAGGTCCGTATTTGCCCAGATGGTTCTGGAAAGGCAAGGAGTGGTTTCCATTGCAAAGGGAGAGGCGTTAAAAGGTATGGCTGCCTGGGCTCCGCCATCCACACAGGGAGCACAGGCGTGCATGCGCTGGATGCTAGGAACGCTAAGTGAACCTGAAAGCCTCCCAACATCTGGCTGCAGCTTGCCTTTGTTTGCTTTAGGCTTTCCATACAGACGACCACCCTGGCTGAGAGAGCAGGGATGAACAGGGCGTCTTCACGCATGGCTGGCGAGATGTGGGGAGGTTGTGTACCCGCCATGCCTTTGGGGATGGGGAGAGAGGCTCCGGAGCTTTTTCTCACATCATCCTTCTGAAATGAGCTCCTGGCACGGTGGGGCAGCTGCTCTCATTGCATTGGATCTCAATAATGTTTCTGTAGAGCCTCATCTGACCTGTCCCACCCATGGGTGTGTTAAGGTTACTTAAACACCCTTAATGACACCCCATGATCTTGAGTTATCAGGGTTTTCTTTGGATATTTGTTCTGGAAATGAACTTTTGTTTTGCCAGAGTCTGGAAGACGCTGTCAGGAAGGGACTCTTTGCCTCATTTCAGGAATTCTGCTTCTAGTTTTGGTTGAGAAAATGGACAGGGAGAAGTAAATTAGAAAAAAGAAAAACCCAGATATGTCAAAATTAAACTGCTAAATACCAGCCGGTTTCTCGAAACCGGCCTCTATTCCTCTGAAATCTGATGCTGCTACTTTCTCCTTCCTCTAAGGCTTCTGTTTAATACAAAATTCCATGGTTTGGTATTATTTGTTTTGTTTTTATTATTTTTAAGAGAATGGAAGAGATGGGTATTTGTTAACTTACTGCTTAAGTAGATAACCCAAAAAGCTGCTCAAATTACCTTGAAGGTGAAGCCTGACTTATTAATAGCAACAAAGACTCTCCAGCTCCTCTTTATACCATGCAAGGCAATATTTATAACAACTAATATCTTTTATTGTACCCTTGATACAGGTGGAGGAAGAAAATAAAAGCCTTTCACAGTCCAGAGCATAAGCCTTCTTCAGGTATTAAATGGAAGCAGGAAATTTAAAGACCTGTACAAGGCCTTATCTACCTCAAAATGCTTCCCCCCCCTTAAAATCTGTATTAGCTGGTGCTACAAAACCTATCACCTGCTCCTGCAAACTTGGCAAAGTGTGTCTTTAGCTCATCACAGCTGTAACCATGTCATGACTTGTCTTCCATAGACTAATTCCTTGATCGCTTTGCCATCAAGGTTTGCCAGTGAAGCGCTGGGAATTTAAGCTTGCGTGGTACTAAAATGTGAGCTTACGGTGCTTCCCGTTGAGGTCTTTCTCATTCGTTTCAGGCCGAGATGCAATTTTCACCAGAATAATGACAATTTAAACTCTATTAATGTTAACGGAGCTCCCTCTCGTGGGTGAAACAAACCCCTTCCTGCGCACCTTCAGCTCTCAGCTTTCGCTGTCCTTCAGCTGGTCTTCTCACTACTATTTTCCCAATGGCTGACTCACTGATAAAGATGAAGTTTGGTTGAATTTAACATTTTACCTACTGACCATCTTTTCATAGTATATTACTCTCTACAACTACCTAAAAGGAGGTTGTAGCAAGGCTGGTGTTGGTCTCTTCTCGCAAATTACTAATGATAGAATGAGGGGAAACGGCCCCAGGTTGCATCAGGGGAGGTTTAGATTAGATATTAGGAAGAAATTATTTACTGAGAGAGTGGTTGGGCACTGGAACAGGCTGCTCAGGGAGGTGCTGGAGTCACCATCCCTGGAGGTGTTCACAAAACAAGTAGATGTAGCACTTGAGGCAATGGTCTAGTGGCCAGAGAGATGTTAGGATGAAGGTTGGACTTGATGACCCTGGTGCTCCTTTCCAGTCATAATGATTCTACTCTATTACATTGCACAGCTTTTACTCCAACATCCTTCAGATCACTTTTAAAACTCCAATTTGGGAATTCAGCTTATTGCTTTGGTATGGGGAAAAAAATAATCACATATTTACTGATCACAAAGGAATGGTTCTTGGGTTTAGATTACTTGCTCCACCATATATTCATTGACACAACTGAGTCAAGCTGAGACACCTGGCAGTCTCTATGAAGTAATATTGCATTATATTTGGAGCCATCATCCCCAGAGGTGTTCAAAGAACAGGCAGACACAGTGCTTCGAGACATGGTCTAGGAGTTAGGGAGATGTTGGAAGAACGTTTGACTAGATGATCCCAGAGGTCTTTCCCAACCTGAATGATTCTATGATTCCATTTAGTCAGAAACCTGTTTTGCTCCCAGGTGAGGAACACAACCCATCTTTGTATGTGCCATTTCCCTTTGCTGGTGCCTCCATCTGAAATGGTCTGTGCCAAACCCAACAAGTACTTTCCGCGCTGCTACATATTGTGCAAGCTGCACAAGAACTAAACGAAGTTCACGGCACATATTAGGAGAGAATTAAATTTTCCACCACCAATTCTTTGTTTTCATGCCGAAAAGGCACATAATATTTTAAAGATGATTGCAAATCCCTCAGGGTTAGTGGTGGAGCACGTTAAAAAGAACAAAGACAGCTTGAATCCAGGGTCAGAGAAGAAAGGAGCACTCTGAAGTCACTGCATCCATACTCGTCTCTTCCGGCAGCTCTCAGTTCAATGAGGTTTCTTGCAAACTCTGCACTTCAGAGGAGAATCCAGGGTTGCCAAGCCCCAGTTCAACACATGGTGGCAGCAAGGGACTGGCTCTGGAAGGGCTGGGAACCAGTGCAGGCCAGCACTGCCCTCAGCACAAGGACATGTGTGCCTTCCTGAAGGGGAAAAAAAAAAGTTTTCCGACTCTTTACATAAGAGATCATGGAGCAAAGATATTCTGTTCCGAGATGTGACTCTGAAGAATGGCATCCCAGCAATGTCTCTTCTCTCACATGCCCACAGCGCAGGGGACCAGCTGCTTTCTTTCCTGTTTACAGTCTAGCAGCCCTTGGGTGAGGTGGGCGCTGGTTTGCAGGTTGCACCATCTTGAAGCTCCCCTGAGCAGCCCCAGTGCTGTGAAATCAGCCCTTGCACTTTCACTCTATTAAGGACTCAGGTTTTCTATCCTTTCATGGCTACTTAACTCAAAAAGGTTTAAAACATGTCCTTAGAAACCTGAGCATCCAGGTCACCAGGCTGGATCAGCGGTTTGCACCTGCTCAGTCTCCCAAGCTCAAGGACTGCTGCGTTATGTTTTTTAAGTACAACAGCTTCATCAAGAAAACCTAGCTCAGTGGTACAGTATTGCCAGCCATGATGGTGGAAGGATGTAAAAAGCCAACTTGGTGGTAACCATTATACAGGAGCAGGGCATGGCCAACTGCTGCATTCAGAAAGATCAAAGTTACCCCACCCTATTTTTTTTTCTAGAGGAAAAAGCAGTAGATGATACCAAGGGGAAGGATGTGAGACCTGTGCTGAGGCAGGAGTTTAAATCCCCCAGATGTGGCCATCTTATCAGCACTTCCTCTTGGTTAGCTGAGATAGCACTATGTGGTGGCTGTGGGATGATCTCCTGGACGAACAGCAGGTCCATGCCAGGAGGCAGCTCCTCAAAACACAGTGTGGTGACAGCGAGATTCACTATGCACAAACCTCTGTGAGGTTCCAGCCAAAGGTTGTTCTCTTTTAATACTCAGAAGTAGTATTTATCCATAAGTATTTAACTCTTCTAACCTGTTATGGCAGAAGGGATCAGAGTCAGTTAAGTCAATCCCTCCATATCATGCTCTAGAGCCTATATGGTAGGTTCACTTTAAATTCCCACTTCAGCCTAAACACATCACCTTTAACCAGTATCATGTGAATAAATGGCCTCCTTTTGTAATTGCTAATTGACAGTTAATGCAAAATTTTTTTTTATAGTGCACTCAGTTCCACTTTAACCAGCCCTGCCTTACTTTTATCACCCACCACACATCTGGTGACAGGGGAAATCCCCGTTTTACACAACACTACTACCTTTTTTCTTGCCTGTTCATCTTTCACAGCCCAGCAGGATACGGACACATGTCTTTCCAAGATAACCAATTGCACTTTAAGGCCCTCCCAATAATTAACAGGTGATTCCATTTGGCCAAGAAAAAAAAATCTTCTCATTCATAAAGCCAGACAAAGGTTTCTGTTTTCTGGCAGCCACAGGTTTCTGTTCTGAGGTGGTCAGTGCTACTCCCAGTATTTCTCTATGGATGCATCCATGCCATCATGACCAGAACTGCTCAGTTTTGGCCAAGATTTTGGAAGAAGGCAGGTAGAAAGGTGAAGGCAGTGTTCACGTTAGCTATGTACAGACCACAGTCGCTTGCCCCATCAGCAGTAAGCACCTTCCAGCCCAGGCTTAGCCACATGCATCATAAATCCCCAACACTTCCCAGTTAAGTCAATAGCTTTTTATTAACCTGTGATTTAAATGGTTTAAGCTATCCCAGCGCATTTTGACTGATGCAGGCCAGGGAGCACTTGCATGATTAGCTAAGGTGGATCAAAAGGAAAGGTAACTTCTGAAAATGGGGGATCAAGGACAGGAGACAGACTGGGAGAGTGATATGACACAGGAGAGGACACATGGCCATAGCAAACAGAGCATAAACCTTTGGCTTAGCATGGGACTGAGGGCTCCAAGTCCTCTCCCACACACCCATCACTCACCAAAAACCCAAGCCCATCTCCTGCCTGCCCTCCACGAGGATACAACAACATTAAGCCCAAGTGCTGTGCCCCTGTCAACTGTCATATAAGACAGCTCAGGGGAGCCCTAGAAAAAGGTCACTTGGTAAATATATTTTTCTATGCTGTTTCCAGGACACAGCCCAGGCACCTTTTGAAGTCAGTGCTTTGGCATGTGCTCCACCAGTCCTTAAGGAGTTGGGTTACCCAGAGCCTCAGTTGCTCCTCGGAGAGTGCTGCCAAGCTGAAATGGAGCACCACGACCTCAGCTCCTCAAGGTCCCATGATGAGCAAGACAGGTGGTAGATGACAGGAGATAGGAGTGCAAACCAGGCAGCCCAGAGCATGTCAAGCACATTTCACAACCTCCTTGATTAAGGTTAATGAGTACCTGCCTGTTTCAGATCAGGAATCTGCAGCCACAAATATACCAAAAGCCTCCTTTTACTTTTCATAATGAGGGTTGGCTGACAGCCATCCAAGGGAGGTGGCACCAGTTCAGTAAATGAGGAATACAGATCTATGCACCACCCAGTTACCTAATGGAAATGAGTGAACAAGGAACTGATCTCTGATTAATGCACTCATTAGCTTGCAGAAAGGACAACCAAGAGCCAGACAGGTTCAAATTTTGTCCGAACACCATCTGTGCCTTTGTCTGACTTCCCCCGAACCACATAATCATTTGGGAGGTACCAGTTAAATATGAACCATCTCAGAGTGCAAGCAACAGTGGTTGGCTGTTTGACCCATGATTTCACTAGGCATAAAATGGGACAGTCTTGAGTGAGACTTTATTTGTTCTAAAGAATAAAGGAAAACCAAGCCCATGTTAGCATCTGGTATAAATATCTGTGGCATGAGCTTCTGTTCTACAATGGTTTCTAGCAATCTGGGAAGTCACATGATTATTTCAGATTTATCACACTAAGACAAAAATAATTATCCCAATAATGACCTAACTGAACTGATTTTATTTTTTAAATATAGCATGAGCCTTAAAAACCTTGGATTTAAAGACCTTGTTTACAGGAGTATTTCAGGCACAACATCTGTTAGTCATGGGTAAGCATGTCCCTTTGCATGTATTACCATTTAGGGCAGTAGAAAGCTCTATCTGAAATTAAAAAGCCAAATTTGGCAATAACTGAATAGAAGAGCCAGCTAATATTTTGTGTATTTATGGAAGAAAATAGGGAAATTAGGGTAAAGTTTACTTCAGATGAAAACAAACAAGAAAACAACAGCAGTAAATCATAACCAAATCATTTTGTTCCTACACCATCAAATTATTTGTACATCGCTGTGGTTTAACAAGGCCTATATCTTATTATACTACTTTAATGGCTGCTTTTAATGTTTTGTCTGATCTTTTCCCAAAGTCTTACCACTACACATAGGATCACAGATTGGTTTGGGTTGGGAGAGACCCTGAAGATCATCTAATTCGAGATCCCTGCCATGGCAGGAACACCTCCCACCAGACCAGGTTGCTCAAGGCCCCATCCAACCTGGCCTTGAACACCTCCAGCGACAGAGCATCTACAACCCCCTGGTCAACCTGTGCCAGTGTCTCACCATCCTCAGAGTGAGGAATTTCCTCCTAAATATACAAGACACAATAAGACTTGCTGAAGTCAGTAAGATTAGCCTAAGCATGCAGCGAGATCTCATAAAATAGGGCAAGAAGGAATTTCAGAACCTCATCCACAGGACCTTTTTTTGACACCCAATGGCAGCTGGATTTTTTTTTCCAGACCACCAATACAACAGGTTTGTAAGGGACAAGTGGACGCAGTATACAGGCACGTCATTTCCACAAGGTACACGCAGAGCAACTCTCAGCACGCTCTGCGCATACAGCACTTAACCAAGGGACAGACAGTCCCAGCCCAGCAACTTCCCAAACCCTCTAGATGGCTTCACCATTTCCCAGATCAATTCAACCAAGGGCTTTCCAAACAAAGACTTGTTCACTTACATCCTCGAAGCAGCAAAACTTGGCTCACATCCTCACAGGACACCAGCAGAAGGAGTCTGCTCTCAGGGAGCGGAATAAATAGAACTTAACCTCATACAGGTGATAATTAATGAGATTAATGAATGAGATAGAGCTGAAGTAGATCAGGCAAAGAATGGATTCAGGTGTTGCTGGGGGTCCCAAACAAATACCTCCACCCCAAACAATTCATTATTCCTTTGAAGTTCAAGTGCAAGCCTTGTTAGCTCTGGACTATGTCCAGCGCTCACTGCAATAAGCTGCAGATTCTCTGGACTTTGCTTGGGGTTGGCTGTGAGATAAGAACTCTTGGTTCTTGCATTTTTGTTCAGTTAATAAAGAGCCAAGTGCTCACAGGCTTTTGGGCAACTGGGTCCTCAGGCTTTGGTCCCCTATAAAAGATGTTCTTTCTCTGCTTTGTAAACACTCTACCTGCAGCCTTTTATTGTTCTGCAGAAAGAGAAATGTGCCATGAAACGCGCATAGGCAGGGTATCAATTTCCTTGTATTGATTTTTGAATAAGAGAATTGTTCATTTAATATTTTTGTTTGATTACTTTGTTAAATGTATTGATTCGCAGCACAAGCTTACAGAAGAAATAGGATGCCCATGACTCATACCTATTCTTCAGCAAGAATCCCCATTAGATAATACACTATGCTAAGAATTACAGCTGCTGAGGCTTAATTATGATTAATTTATTCCCTCCCTTAGAGTGGATTAAACTTAATATTTGCAAGTGGTTTAATCCTTTCTAGATAAAACAACTCTGAACCGTCTGGAGTACGGATATGCTATAAATTATGGTAGGAAAAAGTCTGTTTTACTAAGGTTGGGTTGTAAATGACAGGAAAAGATTACTGTCAAGTAATAGATTAACATTTCAGAACTGTATATACCACGGTGGGATATGGCAATGGAAACATTCACGCAACCACATCAACACAAGCACTTTTAAAAAGAGAATTCAGTAGCGTTACATCCAGTCTGCAGAGAAATGAACGTCTTGGAGACTGTCAGTGCCAGAACTGGGCCCCTCAAATCAGTTTGCTCTCCCATTCTCTCCCTGATTGTAGCATATAACCCTGGGCAGGGGCGCAGGAGAAGTACCCAGATGTCCACGCAGAGACGGCCCCTCTACAAACAGGCACGTGTGCAAATAATCACAGATGGTACGATCGTTTTCCTGATCCAGACCTAGACATCAGAAAAAATAAGTAGCCTTGGCCTAAGCAAGGTGTTGCTGACCTTAGTGTTTATAATGATAAAGCTGACATCACATGGGATAACAAAACACAGAAAAAACCGCACATTTTTAGGGCAACCTGGTCAGTTTGCAAGGCAAAGGATGAGCTGGTGCTTGAAATGGCAGGAAACTAGCCTTAGATTGCTTAGGGAGATCTACGAGATCTATTTTCTTTTAACCTTCATTAAAATACTGAACTAGAGTTTGACTTACACTAATGCCTACTTTTCTTGTGTTCTTAATTAAAAACCCTGGGAAGAGGAGAAAAGAGAAGAGAAGAGAAGAGAAGAGAGAGAAGAGAAGAGAAGAGAAGAGAAGAGAAGAGAAGAGAAGAGAAGAGAAGAGAAGAGAAGAGAAGAGAAG